>CAXIUP010000298.1:7500-76000 GCA_964035015.1 Corallium rubrum | reverse complement strand
TAAATCGGATGTCATTGTGTTTTACAAAGTTTTAATGCATGATTCTCGTAATTTTTTTATTGGATAGGAACATTATTCAGCATGTCACTGATTTTGTACGGCACCGAAACTGCCCCTGGACCGCGTAATGTAACGTTTAACGACAATGAAAACACAGAGCCAACTACATTGCCAAAACATACAACTACAAGGGAAAACGGCTCACGTCCTACCACTAACGGTAAGAAACATTAAATTAATTATGTAAAGGGCGCTCAGAGACAGTAGCGGACATTATGCCGGCATAATTTTGAGCAATATGGGATTTCAGGAGCATAAAATCAATGGATTTTTGGGCATTGTTAGCATATACACATACACATACACTGGAATGGGCAACGTTGGAATTGACTGATGCATTACCAGAACAACTTACATGTGAACTTGTGATGGAGTGTTGTCACACATACAGCACTAGTCATTAGATAGTGTAAGCCTCATACTCATTTTATAAACACTCTAAAAATCAAATTGTGTTTGTTTTTCATGTTTGCATAATCTTTCACTGTATGAAACATTTCCGTATCGACCAGTTTCAACAGGTAATTTATGAGCTGAAATTCTTAATTTTGTAACCGCTTGACGATGTTTGAAGTTGCGAATTGAAGAAAGATATTTTTCAAAGCCAAAATTTATTTTCAGTTTTTTAAAGACTCTTAATTTGCCATTATTTCCACCTTGTTGAATCTGCTCTTTCCAGTATTCGGTATAAAACTCATGTAATTTATTCCTCAAGTAATGGCAAAAATTTCCTTGTTCTTCGGGTGGTATTACAAAATTTTTAAAATTATTAACTTCTATATTACATAGTTGTAGTAAATATTTTGTGAATAATATTGGTTGTAAATTAGAGTCGATACAGACTCTCGCTGCTTCACCAGCGAGGGTATCTGTAAAAGTTGAGCTTTTGATGCGAAACCAATATTTTGTTATAAGATGTATATTAATTTTGTTATATTGTAGTGGTAGACCGTGGTAGACCGTGGTAGACCGTTGGTGAATGGTTCAGATAACTATTTATTATATAAATCATAAAACACAATGATACCGACATAATTTTAAGATATAGTTTAATGTCCAATCGTCTTAGTGTTACTCTACATGTCAATACTTCAATCTCTGGCCTTTCCTTTCCTTAATATTTGTTATTCTTTTGCCCATGGAAGACATTATGTTGTTTATAATTTGGATGTCCAAACTACGGAGGGTATTTAATACTCGATATTGAAAATTTGATGCAAACTAATCTTTTAATGCTGTATCACTACCGTAACATAAACAAACTACAATCTTGGACAATAATAGTTGTAACAGTCAACCCCTCCCCCGATTCAATGTTGTTATATGAAACTCCATTCCAACATTGTTTCATTTCGGTCAACATTGAATTGGGGGGAGGGGGTGTTACAACATTATTGTCCAAGATTGTCCTTGACTGATTTTTCTTAATATTGTATGAAATACAGCTAAAATATGATTTCTATTTGTAAATTAAAGTCAATAAACAATGGTGAAGTTTGAGACTGTTTCGTGCAATTAGTAGAAAGATATTTGCATTTAAAAATGTATAGATTGCGCTCTACTACGCACGCTTCTCCGCCATATTTCTCTGCCTGAAGCCCTTTCTTTGTCACTCAATAATATGTACGTCACTAGTATTGCGAGCGAAAGGTGTGAGAGTTGGTAACTTGGATAGGATAACTGTTGAAAGAGAGATATATTAATAATATTAATATTGTTTAGATCTGACGTACATATTTCAGCCGTTGGGTGATTGATATCCGAGCCCGCTTTACTGAATCTATATCTGCTGTGCATTTCATTTCATAATAGAATGTTTTATTTAAGTTTAAAAATTATTTCCCCAGCTAATACTATCAATGAATTGTTAATGGCAATATAATTATTTTTATATTAAGATTAATAGCTTCAAAAACTAAGAAGACCCGCCGCTACCTTGTCGTTGAAATTTGAGAAATTATCGTATTGCCGCACGCGTTTTAGACGAAGCGAAATCTGGAAGAGGTTGAAATCATTCAATAAATACGTGTAAATCTTAAGCCTCTTTTATAGAATGCTTGTAAAGCCACATTTATTCATAAGCAGTTGGTTTAATTTCCCCTGCGCAACTATATACCGCCTTTTGCAACGGTCTACCACGGTCTACCATGGGTTTCAAGGGATTTACATGTATATTAATTTTGTTATATTGTAGTGGTAGACCGTGGTAGACCGTGGTAGACCGTTGGTGAATGGTTCAGATAACTATTTATTATATAAATCATAAAACACAATGATACCGACATAGTTTTAAGATATAGTTTAATGTCCAATCGTCTTAGTGTTACTCTACATGTCAATACTTCAATCTCTGGCCTTTCCTTTCCTTAATATTTGTTATTCTTTTGCCCATGGAAGACATTATGTTGTTTATAATTTGGATGTCCAAACTACGGAGGGTATTTAATACTCGATATTGAAAATTTGATGCAAACTAATCTTTTAATGCTGTATCACTACCGTAACATAAAAAAACTAGTTGTTTTATGTTACGGTAGTGATACAGCATTAAAAGATTAGTTTGCATCAAATTTTCAATATCGAGTATTAAATACCACTCAGCCATCAAATTATAAACAACATAATGTCTTCCATGGGCAAAGTATAACAAATATTAAGAAAAGGTAAGATGAAGTATTGACATGTAGAGTAACACTAAGACGATTGAACATTAAACTATATCTTAAAACTATGTCGGTATCATTGTGTTTTATGATTTATATAATAAATAGTTATCCTCACCAACGGTCTACCACGGTCTACCACGGTCTACCACTACAATATAGCTAAAATTAATATACATGTAAATCCCTTTGAAAGCACCGAGTAGACCGTGGTAAGACCGTTGCAAAAACGGTACGCAGAGTGGCTCCAACTATGAATAAATGTGCTTTAACATTCTATAAAAGAGGCTTAAGATACACGTATTTATTGAATGATTTCAACCTCTTCCAGATTTCGCTTCGTCCGTTATATTTAATTTTTCAACGATACTAGCGGCGAATATGTATTTTTGAAGCTATTAATCTTAACAAAAAATAATTATATTGCCATTAACAATTCGTGTATTAGCTGGGGAAATAATTTTTTTTAAACAAATAAAACATTCTATTATGAAATGAAATTTTGTAGATATAGATTCGAGCGAGATATCACCCAACATTTGAAATACTAGAAACAATATTAATATTATTAATATATCTCTCTTTTCAACAGTTATCCTAATCAAGTTACCAACTCTCACACTTCGCTCGCAATACGTGGTAGTATTGAGTGACAAAGAAATATAGTAGTAAACGCAATCTATACATTTTTAAATGCAAATATGCTACACTAATGCACGAAACAGTCTCAAACTTCACCATTGTTTATTGACTTTGAATTTAAATAGAAATCATATTTTAGCTAGTATTTCATACAATATTAAAAAATCAGTCAAGGAGACAATCTTGGACAATAATGTTGTAACACCCCCTCCCCCCAATTCAATGTTGACCGAAATGGCTAATGTTGTAACATTGAATCGGGGAGGTTGACTGTTACAACTATTGATATTGTCCAAGATTGTAGTTTGTTTATGTTACGGTAGTGATACAGCATTAAAAGATTAGTTTGCATCCAAATTTTCAATATCGAGTATTAAATACCCTCCGTAATTTGGACATCCAAATTATAGTAACATAATGTGGGAAAGTGAGCGTAGGTAACACTAAGACGATTGGACGATTAAACTATATGTGGTATCATTGTGTTTTATGATTTATATAATAAATAGTTATCTGAACCATTCTAACGGTCTACCACGGTCTACCACGGTCCTACCACTACAATATTTAACAAAATTAATATACATCTTATAACAAAATATTGGTTTCGCATCAAAAGCTCAACTTTTCGCTGGTGAAACTTTAGTGGCCAAAATTTACAGCTATGTAATATAGAAGTTAATAATTTTAAAAATTTTGTAATACCCGAGAACAAGGAAATTTTGCCATTACTTGAGGAATAAATTACATGGCCTACCGAATACTGGAAAACAGATTCAACTAGGTGGAAATACAAGTTAAAAAACTGAAAATAAATTTTGGCTTTGAAAAATATCTTTTGGCTTCAAACAATCGTCAAGCAGTAAAATTTCAGCTCATAAATTACCTGTTGAAACTGGTCGGTGCAAGGAAAAACAAACACAATTTGATTTAGAGTGTTTATAAAATGAGTATGAGATTGCACTAGTGCTGTATGTGTGGCACTCCATCACAAGTTCACATGTAAGTTGTTCTGGTAATGCATCAGTCAATTCAACCCCATTCAGTGTATGTGTATGTACTGTATACAAATAGCTGAAATGGATTGTTTTGGGGGAAAAGTGAAGATTTTGTAACCAATTGGCGGGGCATTTAGACATTATGCGTCTTTCTTGCCCAGACATTTGCATTAAAAAAAATTTAAAAATGCAAATGCAGAAATTTGGGGGGGGGGGGTGGGCAACGCCAAATTGACTGATGCCTTCTACATTACTTGTACTGTATATATACCAGGTACTTACTAGTGACAGAAATGTTAGATTCTAGAAATAAAAAAAAAAAAATTGAGAATACCTTAAAATAAAGAGACAAAGATTTATATTTTTCAAGGCAAGCTTTATAATACACATGAAGTTATGCAGAGAGATAATTTGTATTAATTATCGCTACCTTCATTCACAAAAATCACATTTCTCTTGCTATAAGTTGTACACTATTAAAAAAATATTGAAAGGATGTTTAATTTTTAAACAAAATGCTGACACAAAAATTAATAGACTGAAGAAAAAGGAGCAATAACCACTAGAATTTCATCTTTGGCATAGGCAAAGGTCTTTGGTATATAATAACACTGTATATTTTTATGAATTGTGCTGTATTTTGACGAACGCTCAGGGCTAGTCAAAATACAAACAACAAGTAAAAAATATACAGCGACACCAAAACATCTTATAAGAGATTTATTATACAACTGCTCTGATCAGCAAAATTTTTATGTAAAAGAGAGCTCTAAAACGGCTTGGGAAAGTAGTGTGACTTGCACCAAGAACAAAAATATAGTCTCCCATGAGATAAATTTGATTGGCTAACAATCAAAATAGCATTAAATAACTAACTATCCAATATTGCTGTATATTTTGCACTCATTTTTAGCATTATTTGGACAGTTTTTAATGCAGTTGTACTATAATAATGTACTGTAATACAATGTACCCAGGTATTATTGATATAATACTGACTGTACAGTATACTATTTCTCTGCATCTAACCCACCTGCTCGTCTTTATTTCTTAAGAGATTAATCAAAAGTACCATCTTTTGTGAACTTGTTCATAATGACAAATACAAACTAAAAAAACAGAAAATATACTACAGTACTACACTAGATTCCAAAAAAAAAAAATCATGAAATGTATGAATCTCAAACTACTATCCAAGTTTACCTGGTGTTTAACCCAGTAAATCTTTATTTATTTGATTGAATTATTTTAACACCTTCAAATAAGCACAGTGAAATATAAATTAATCAATTTACTGATAGACAAAACGGTAGAAAACAACTGAATGGATAGACGGGGTGAACAAATAAATAACAAACAAACCAACAAACAAACAAACAAAACAAACAAACAAACAAACAAACAAACAAACAAAACAAACAAACAAACAAACAAACAAACAGATAGACAGACAGACAGACAGACAGACAGACAGATGACAACATTTTTGACACGACGGTAACCGGCTGCTGTTTTGGTAACCGGCCACGACCACTTGATGACTGTACCCATTTCTGTTTTAACCACGACCTGCCCATTGTTGTTTTCTCGCTGCAATTTGGCTATGACAACGAGCAACACAACTGACTATTTGGCAACCTGACTGACTATTTGGCTTGGCTGACCCCGGACATTTGTTTGACTTTGATGGCTTGATTGACTGACTGACTGACTGACTGAAAAATGGCTCTGGGCCAATCCGTTTGAAACCCCACGAATCGTGGGGTTTTGGGGCGTGCGCAGTTGATTATTTTGGACCCAGACCCACGAAAACCTATCGCACGGCCATCAGAGCTTTTGCAAAATATAGTGACATGTCGAGGCTGGAAGTGACGTTAGAAAGTAATCGTTGCTGTTTGGTATAGCGAGAGAATATTCCTTGTGTGAAATATTTAGAAAGGAAGCTGACAAATTCAAAAATAACACCCTGTGTTTTGGTATGACTGTCACACTACACTGTCCAAAAAGTATCAAATATTTATGACAGCTGTATTATTGAAACAGTTTTAATTTTGTATCAAGATTTATATGAACATGAGAATATGATATTATTTTCGGATTTTTATTCGTAGGCAACTACAAGGTAATTCGTGACAAAAGCTGGATAAAATTAAAATGTATTTTACTGTATGTATGTATGTCTCTAATAATAAAACTTATGTTTTTTCTTTGCCCTGCACTTATAATTTGTTGATTTGTAACATTTTATTAATTGTTACATCAGTACATGTTGTGTGTTGCCAAAATAATAGATTCAGTAACATTTGACGCTTATAAAATCAGGCTGTGTCAAAGTTTGAAAGAAAGTAAAAATACCAGTTGCTGAACTTTACTATGCACAACTAGAATGCACTTTATATGTAGTATAACTAGTATGGTCTTTTCTATTGTCTTTTTTTTACTGGCTTGAGTATCATGGTAAACAATCCTTACTATGTATGTGTGTATGACAAACTAAGAAAGTATCCTTGTTGTGATTTTGTCTATAGTCTTGATGAGCAGACTTGATATAAATTATGATATTTCTTCATATGCATATACTGTACAATATAAATTTGATATTGTCCTAACTATATATGTACATAATTTGCTTCTAAAGTATATAATTGTCTTCTGGCCTCTCAGATTTACAGTGCCGTAGGAAGTACCAAAGGATTGAGAAGGTTGAACAAGGACTATAACACGTTTTCCAGTAAATTTTGATAATTTATAGGCTGCAAACCCTCCCCCTGTAAGGTAACTGCAAGTTTAAACTACTTGTCCAAAAAGTGTCATGCAGAAAGACATGACAATATTTAGAATGACAACCTTGTTTTCACAATATTCCACTCATATAAGCTACATTATCGAGAGGTTATTCAAAATATATATTTATTTTTCCCAGATCAAAGGGTGTTGCTTTATCTATATACATGTAACTATATTGCACTTTTTCAGCATTTATAATACCATTGTATTTTTTGAAGACAATACATTTTATATTTTCAGTTGTCTTGTTGACAAAACTTTGAACTTGATATTTAATTTTTTATTAGCACCTACATAAAGTAAACCAACATAACCTTGAATCCAGTTTCTGTATTAAATCTGGTAATTATACTATTATTTCCATCAGCAAAAGATAAATTCAATCATACAATTAACTCGTATTTTTCCTTAGGATATGGGGTATTTTCTGTCATTTTGTACAAAATATTGTCCCACATGGGATGGCATTTGTTAAGTTTTGCAAGCTATTCAGAACTAATCTAAACCTATGTCATGGGGTGAGGGTGGATGGGTTTACTCTGACTAGTGCATAACCATTTCATATGCTGTATATATATAAATGCTTTTAGTTTTATACCATTATTACATATTAGCATGATTTGCTGGGGTGTTGGACTCTTGGTGGTACGTACAGCAGTTAAGTCTGCAACCTGTGTTCAATTCCTGCACAATGATGTTATTTGATTAAAAAAATCACTTTTGCCACTTTCTCCTGTAGTAACTCTGGACCAATGAGGATGGGCCCTTACTGGACCTCTAGTGACAACAACAGTTCAGATATATAGTGGTGTAAGCTTGTGCTAGGGTGCCCCAGGCCCTGGTCCAAACTGGAGTGGGTGCCCCCAAGGCAGGGGGAGCTAGGTCCCCTTGAGAGGTCCAGGGGCAACACTGCTGTTGGGTCCAAGGGAGTGGAGCCCCCATGAAGCCCTGGCAATATGAGCCTTTTGGTAGTCATTTAGAGGCCAATTTTTAATGGGTTTCTTAAAAAGCACCTGTGTCCAGAAGCATAAATTATGAACACAGGGCTCAAAATAACATTTCATGTTACACTGGTCATGGTGACTGGTCAGTTCCAATTGTGACCTGAGGCAAAGGTGATTTTTGACCGGTCAAATTTCACGATGCCCCCCCCCCAAAAAAAACAAACCCCAAACAAAACACAAACAACCCAAAAAAAACCAACCCAACAAAATAAAACAAAAAAACAGTGGCGGCGCGAGGGGGGGGGGGGGGGGGGCAAGGAGGGGCATTTGCCCCCCCAATTTTTTTCCTGCCCCCCCCAATTTGCCCCCCCCCCCTAATTTTTACCGAATAAACATTATTTAATTGAACAGTGACATGTAGCGTGTCATGTTACTAAAGAATAAGTATGCACACACATTGAGTAAAATTTAATATCACTTTTATTTTAATATCTTATAAATAGTTAACCTTTTCCATGCAAATATAGCGCAATTAGAAGAGATGCAATTGCAAACCTAGCGCAAATGATGCAAATAAATAATACCGGACGGTCCGGACGTTAAGAACTCGGCAAGGCGACGTCAAGTGTCCCTAACCTCCAAACGCAGATCAAATTACATGTTGCTAAGATGTGGTTTCCTGGTGTTGTCATACGATATACAAGGTATCAGCACAGGTTTGTTTTTATACTTGTACAAAAGTAAGATGGACATTAGAAACTTTTGTCGTGCCCAGCTGTCGACTGTGTCGAGTAATGACGAAGTAAGCGAGCCCGGTGAAAAACGTAGAAGAACGCTTGATCGCCTTGATGTGACGCCAATAACAGACACTGAAGAAATCGATCAGGAAACGATTGAAGAAATTCAAGAAGATACCGGTGAAAAACGTCCAAGAACGCTTGATTTGACGCCAATTGAAGACACTGAAGAAATCATGGTTGAAGAAATCGACCAAGATTCTTCACTCTTTCCTTGGGAAGATGTTGATGACGAAATTGAAGATATTCTTGGACAACCAGCAACTGTTAATGTCACACAGTCAAAAAAGGTAAAGATTGCGCAGCAGTCAAAAGCAGTGAGTGGCCCTGGAGACATTTCTCGGTCACCAGACGACGGACCAAAGCAGCCAGGTTTAAAAGAGAAGTCCCACTTCCCCAAGTCACACGGCCGACGTTTTATTCCTGAGTGGTATAAAAAGTTCCCTTGGATTGAGTATTCAGCTTGCGAGGATAAAGTCTACTGTTTTACCAGTAGTCATTTTTCAATGATTGATAGAAATACCATGCGTCCATTTGTTTCTGAGGGTTTTTCTCAGTGGAAAAAATGTACTGGTGAAAGTCCAAAGAACAACAAACTGTCTAAACATAAAAACTCCCAATTTCATCTAGACAGCGCGACGAGGTACAAAGCTTACATGGAGTCCAAACTATCAGGCAAGACAGTCACTAGTCTTCTTAACGACAGCCATCGTCAATTCGTTAAAAGAAATCGTGATTACATCAAAATCGTTGCGGATACCTTGCGACTAACTGCAGTCCAAAACATTGCTCAGCGAGGCCACCGTGAATCCAATACCAACCCTGACGAAAATAAAGGAAACTTTCTAGAAATTTTAAACTTTTTGAAGAATTACTCAGAAATCCTCCAGGAGAGACTTGACGAGGGACCACAAAATGCCAAGTACACACACCACAGTGTACAAAATGCTATTTTGGAAATACTCAGCGACATAATCTTAGATGAAATTACTGAAGAAGTTAAAGAAGCTGAATACTTCGCTCTCCTGGTTGATGAAACTAAGGACTTGTCGAAAAAAGAACAGCTTTCTTTCGTGCTTCGATACGTTTATGATTGTGAGATATATGAAGAATTTATCGGCTTCAGAGTTGCAGAAGACCTTACCGCTGAAGGTCTGAGTGATGCTATTCAAGATGAAATGAAACGGATAGGTGTTAACATCCAGCATCTTGTTGGTCAGGGATATGATGGTGCCGCTGTCATGAGCGGGAAATGCTCTGGTGTTCAAGCGAGAATTAGAAGTATTGTACCGCAGGCTCTCTATGTGCACTGCTTTGCTCATCGTCTAAATTTGGTGATCGTTCAGGCAGTAAAAAGTGTTGTTCCTGTTGCTGATTTCTTTGCTACATTGCAAATGTGCTACAACTTTTTGAGTGGCTCCAATGTTCATTCACGGTGGATCGCGTTTCAAAAGAACATGTATCCTAACGAACAGCCAGTTGAATTTAAAACAATGTCGGAAACTCGATGGGCGTGTCAAGTGCGCGCCGTGAGTGCTATACAATCAAGATTTGATTGTCTAATTGAATTTCTTCGCAATCTCGATAGCACGGATGACAATCGTGAGCGAGCACTGGTCGCTCGCAGTATTTTAGGCCAAATAGATCAGAAATTTATTTATTGCATGCTCCTTATGTATGATGTGTTGCTCGAAGCCAAAGGGGCATCTGACGAGCTCCAAAGTCCTAAGCTAGATTACATTAAGGCAGCAGATTTTATTGAAGCCCTTATCGAAGAGCTAGAAACATATCGATCAGAGCAAAAATCAGCCGATTACTTTGAGAATTCATTAGATATTGCAACAGAAAATGATCTGAATTGAAATCTTCCGATCGCTTTCCGCTATAGACCCCATATCAAATGAATTTCTGGATTTTGATAGGATTTCGCCGCTTGCTAAGCATTACAAGTTAAACCTAGAAGATATCCAAATGGAAACAAGACAAGCCAAAAGAATGTTTGAGAGGTCAGGTATTAGTTTCGAGTCGGTAGAAGAATTTGCGGAATACTTAAAACCTCTGCAAATGGCATTTTCGGAACTCGTTAAGGCTGTTAGAATTGGTATTACCCTTCCGGTCAATACTGCAGGCTGCGAAAGATCATTCAGCAAATTAAAAATAATTAAGAATCACCTCAGAACGACAATGGCCGATTCTAGGATTAAAAGTTTGGCAGTAATCAGCGTTCATAGGAGAAGAGCACTAAGTATCGATTTGGACGAGGTTGTGGATAGGTTTATTCAAAAGTTCCCGAACACCCGAATTGCGCTTGTGTAAATTGTAATTCATAGCAGTAGGAAGTTTATATTTTTTTGTGGAAAAAAATTAAACAGAATCATTTTCTGAATGTTGTTTTATTGTTGTTTTTCGTGCAATGTAAATACAGTACATCATAATGAACTACCAATAATAGTACCAATAATGAAACTACTTTAGGATGAACTGTAAATTGTTGGAAACTTAAACTTCCCAGTTTACACTACACTATACGTCTATACTTGACCTTAGCCCTTAGGATATTCGCAGAAAACGCCAAATACAGTTTTATAACACTGTTACGTGAAAAAGGTTTTGCCCCCCAAAAAATTTAGTTTGCCCCTCGATTGCCCCCCCCCCCCCCAAACTGCGAGGCCTGGCGCCGCCACTGCAAAAAAAACAAACAAACCATAACACAACACAACACAACACAGCACAGCACAGCACAGCACAGCACAGCACAGCACAGCACAGCACAGCACAGCACAGCACAGCACAGCACAACACAACATTAATGCACTGCACTCCTCTGTCTACCATGAAGTCCGGAAAAAAAGACTACTGGACTTATTTGGCAGTAAGGAAGCAGGAGAAAAGCTAGTCCAACGGACACAAAGCCCGGGTCGGGGTAAGGATCCATCTGGGGGACCAGAAGTGTGGATACCTAGCTGAGCATGGAGATCGTCCAGCAGCTATGATCGTGGCATCACACAAATCTGGACGTTGAGACGTTGAGGTGGGGGCGCCAGCCTCTGCCTGGTAAATATGAAGCTAGGTAGTGTGTACCCGCTTTGAAGTGACATTATACCAGGCCTATGAGTCTCCACAGAGCAAGGGGGGTGCCCAAGTCGGGAGCGCCGACTGCTGGGGTTGAGCTCGGAACCCCAGCTACTCTGTGTAGGGGAGGGAGAGAAAAAGTGGCTCAGGACACGTTTCTTTGCACTGAGCCAGATTAAGTTTTTAAGTGGGGGTAGGAGGTGTCCGGAGGACAGCGATTCCCTGCCAAGAATTGAGGTGAAGCCGAAAATTCCCCCACTGAAACTGACTGGCATTATTAACATACTAATATATTTAAAACTAAAATTTTAACCATAACAACAGAACGTACTAGCAAACACAGTTAATTGGACTAATTATCCTTAATCGGCAAGCTCTTGCTGTCCTAATTTTTTTACCATAGTTTCTGGTACTGTTTTAATGAGTTCGGATGGTGTGCGAATGTATCTTTCGTAACAGTCGGAAGACCAACGACCCATTGTCTTGATCAACCAAGATGGTATTCCAGAGGCGGCGGCCGTCGTTGCAGCACCGATACGGAAGCTGTGAGTTGCGTAGGCAGAGGTGTCGAGACCACACATAGCCAGTAGGCGACGGAGTTCGGTAGACACCAAAGTTCGTGTCAGAGGTCTGCCGTTTTGGAGTCGGAAAAGAGGTTTATCTGGTGCTATAGGCGATGCTTGTAGGATGTAATTTTTCATTGCTTTGACAGCACATACGTGGGAGCTGGACGCAGCAATCGTGAGTAGGCTTCCCTGGCGAAAAGGGTCTGTTTTGGACTTCTTGATTTTTACTAACATGCAGGAAGGGTTAGTGATAATTGGTTCGAAAATGATATCGGTAATCGTCATGTGGACCTCGGGGTCAAAAACAGAGTTACAGGTAAATTCGCTACAGCGAAGGAAGCCAAAGAAGGCCAAAGTAAAAGCGGCCCAGAACATAACTGAGTCCAGCTCGCATGTATAATTTGGATCTAGACATAAATGTAGTTTCGACATGATTTCCATGCACGGTGACTGGACGCCGCTCCCGAACGTTAATGCCTTGAATACGTTTTACCCCCCTTAGAATCTGACTTAGTAAGGGCATTTTGGTTATGCCAAAAGGGGTGTTAAAAAGTAGGTGCAGGTGACCGACGCCTGCTAGATAAGTCTTAATTGTTTTGAACGAAACAGTGTCGCTTAGATGGGCGACAAAGTAGACTAGAGTAATCTCACTTGCCGGTAAGAAGGGAGAACCAGATGTGACAATACCCCGCAGCAAACAAAAACGGATGAAATGGTTAATAGCGACTTGGTACGTCTTCAGTGTTGATGGTGCCCAGGAATTAGAAAGAATGTGGTGGACTTTGGAAATCAGAGTTGCATCATGTATGAGGGGATGACACAGGGTGCTGTTGATGCTTTTGGAGCCAGTTTTCGAAAGCGTTCCATCTGGAAACGAGAGAGTGCATCAGCGATTTTATTACTTGAACCGGGCACGTGTTGGGCTGTAAAACTGAAGTTATGAATTAGAGTAAGGAGGGTAAGGTGACGCACTAGGTCCATGATTCGGGGAGCTTTTGAACTTTTGGAGTTTAAGATGGCGACAACAGCGGTGTTATCGCATCGGAACGTGATCCTTTTGTTGGCCCACTGCGCTCCCCACAGCTCGCATGCTATGACAATAGGAAAATATTCTTGCCAATCAATGGAGATACCCTTGGATTTGTTAATTTGCTGGTGCGGTTCCCACTTACCCTGAAACCAAGCGTTGTGGAAGAACCCCCCAAAACCAATAGCTCCCGAGGCATCAGTAAATAATTGTAGTTCTAGTGAGGAAGTTGGGTTAGGGTCTAGGAAGAGACTAACACCGTTCCATCCTTGGAGGAAAATGCCCCACATGCGCAGATCTTTTCGAAATTCCCCATTAAGATGAACATAATAGTGGGGTTTCTGAATACCGCAAGTTAAACGGATCATACGTTGGAGGAAAGGACGCCCTGGTGCAATGACACAACATGCAAATTGAAGCGTGCCAATCAAGGATTGCAAATCCTTTAGCTTGCAAGACTTTTTTGTTGCCCATTGCGAAACAGCAGAGCGAGCGCGATCTAACTTATCCTCGGGTAGTCGAGCTTCCATTTTGTTGGAATCGATGGTAATTCCGAGGAATTCGAGGGTTGTAGAAGGTTTGAATGTTTTGTTAGGGGCTAGCGGCACGTCTAACTCAGTGAATAGGTGAAGTAGTTTACATAAGGAAGTGGCACAATTTGAAGCTGGGGGAGGCTCTGCGATAAAGAAATCGTCTGGGATGTGAAGCACCCGTGGGACACCTACGTGGTTTTTTAAGATCCATTCTAGTGCGTCGGATAGCAAGTTGAAGAGGTAGGGAGCGCTGCGGAGCCCAAAAGGGAGAACCGTATCAAAGAAATACATATCGCGCCAGTGAATGCCTAGGAGTTCCCAATCTTCCCGTCGAACTGGGATGTTACGGAAGGCTGATTTAATATCGGTCTTCGCCATGTAGCAGTTTTGGCCAAGATCAAGGACCATCTTAATAGCATTATCCAGACGAATATATTGAAGTGAGTAATTTTCGGCAGGGATATTGTCGTTAACACTGGTTCCCGAACCCTTGGGGTAGGATAGATGGAAAATAGTACGCTGTTTTTGACTGTGTTTTTTAGGCACAATGCCAATAGGATAAATCTGAAAATTAGGAAAGGGAGGCTTATCGAAAGGACCTGCGGTTCTACCCTGCTGTACTTCGTCCAGGAGATTTTCGTCAATAATGTGGGGGTGAATAAGCGCGCTTTTTAGATTGGGACTAACCGAAGGGCGGCGGGGACCCTGATAACCAATATCGAAACCATGACGTAGACCTTGACAGAGCTGAGCAGAAAAATTAGGGTCGGGATAGTTCTTAAGATATTGTTCAAGTAGGTTAATATTAATAGGTGTAGAAGGCGAAAAGTCAGATAGGTGGCTATTTTTCACGGCGTCGACGGCTATGAGACGGCTCCTCAGACGATGGCTTGCGGGTGTCGGCGTGTTCGTAACTGGGATGGTTTCCGCCGCAGTTGTCATGGTTGCATCGATGGGGGAAGGTACAGGGGGTACGAGCACAGGCAAAACCCCGGTTGAAATTGAGGCAGGTGTCGGAGCGGTTGAACCTAAGTTTGGAAACAGAAAGAGGACAGTTTTCAGCAAGGTGGTCGACCGAGCCACAAGAAAAACATGAACCCCGAGCGAGACCGGTAAATTTATCTAGGTATAAATGCATATCCCGCTGTCCCCAATCGAGCGATGGGTCTTTGGCCGCGCGTTTTCGGAATTCAATGTCATATGCATACCACGCCATTCCCCGGAATTTTGCCGAAGCAGTTCGGATTATGTGCATGTAGTTCAGAAGCGACAGAGAACGATTAGGAAATTTGGAAACAATGACAGACATAAATATGGAGAAGGCTGTCAGCCATTTCTCGATAGAATCAATCTTTGTTTTGGCGCGTTGGGAACTAGTTTGGGGGAGGGGGATTGTCACACTCTGGTTGTTCAACGACACAGTAAACTGTTGGGGATCTAACCCTCTATCTGTATTGCAAGGCAAAAGAGAACATAGATCGACGTACTCACCGTTAGTGATGGCTTGTTCGGTCTTTTTGGAAAGGTGTGCTGCCATTGGATTGGCGGACGGACGGCCGAGGAGCTGTTGGACGGATTGTGGATCCTGGAGGTCGACGAAAGCAGTGTCTTCTTGGGCGGGTGGAATCGGAAGATGCTGATAGGTGGTGTTGGTGAACGATGTGTGTGGTGTGTCCAAATCTGGTGTAGGCGAAGGTCTAGCTGAGGGTCGGTGGGAATTGACATCGGGGTAGGATGGTAGTGGTGGAGAATGGTCTTGAAGGCGCGCGGTAAGCAGAGGTGCGAGTTGGGAAACCAAGCGTTCGAGATTAGGCCCTTCGAGGATCGAGGTCACATCGACTGTATCAGGGTTTTCTTGAACAATTCTACGTGAGGCGGGTGGTGAGTCAGGTACAGGTGGGACTTCTGCTGCCGACGAACCCTGCTGAGGCTCTTGCTGTTGGAGAGAACAGAGACGGGCCAGAAGGGTTGCGCGAGAGCCAGTCACCAGCTGATGTCGTTGAGCCAGGAGAAGTTGGAGCACTTCTGTCGAAGTTGACTCGTCAAAGGCTAGTGGACCAGTACCTTGGTTTGGCGCCACGGACTGTTGGCTTGGCGGTCTCGCGTTCGGCGGACGCGCAGTGGCTAAGCGCCGCGTTGTTGGCGCTGGATTGCGCTGTTTGGAAGCGCGTGATAGTCGCTTTGTCGGAGGCATGTTCTCGTAAGGTCGTAAGGATGACTATGCTGATATAATGATGTCCTTTGCGACACAGACAGTGTTCGTTTTTGGAACACTTGCCAGTAGAATGATAATATTTGGCGCGTTTTGGCTGCTTAAATAGTGCGCAAAATGACCTTTGCTCGGAGAAAGGATACTTTGCGTTTTGCGATTGGATAGTTAAATTTATATCTCTGGACTTTCGGGCCGACACGTGAATAGAGAGCGTGCCGGGCACATGGATCATGATATGGAATAATACGGGGAAAATACTGTATCAGGTACTGCATGATCTTGCATTCTTTCCATTTGATACCTGTATATTTTGTCCTCAGAGGGCACTTGGTATGTTACGTATGTTGCATGAGAGGCTCAAGAGGCTTACCTCCAAAAGCTGATTACAGGTACCCAGAGGGCACGACGCACGTGCAGAGTGTTTGTGCATTAACCGCAATTTATTTGAATCAATTGTTACCCAACACAACACGAACACGAACACGAACACGAACACGAACACGAACACGAACACGAACACGAACACGAACACGAACACGAACACGAACACGAACACGAACACGAACACGAACACGAACACGAACACGAACACGAACACGAACACGAACACGAACACGAACACGAACACGAACACGAACACGAACACGAACACGAACACGAACACGAACACGAACACGAACACGAACACGAACACGAACACGAACACGAACACGAACACGAACACGAACACGAACACGAACACGAACACGAACACGAACACGAACACGAACACGAACACAACACAACACAACACAACAACATGTAAAGTATATTCTACACTATATATATAAGCTAGTACTGATATGAACGTTTGTCATAAAAAGGAAATGCATGCATAGTTCACTTCAATATATATCAGACATTATGAAACAGGTCTACAATCATTTTAAGTTCCTTCAAATGGAAGTAATAAAATTAATTGCAAGTAATATGACCAGTCAAAATGACTGGTGTTATACAAGTTTGACTGGTCACATTAAAAATTTGGGTGGTCATTGACTGGTGACCGGCCGTTATTTTGAGTCCTGTGAGCACGATGTGCTTTATTATACAGAAATCAAGAAGGCTGATTTCAAGGGAGCTTAGAGGTTGAAAAAACCCTGGGGGCTCTGGCAACCTGGGCATTTTAACCTTTACAGGCTTTTTAGAGATGAATATTTAAGGTTTCTAGTGTTTCCTTCAAATCAAATCTCAGGGTGCCCCCCCTGAGTTATGATGCCTCGGCTTTTACGAGGTAGAATACATAGGAGCTACACCACTGGATATACAGTATAAACTGATAGAGTTATCCAGTATAAATAAGGTTAGTTTATTGTTGTCAGAACACAAACAAGTGTATTTGTTTAATCGAGGAAAGTAATGGGTGTATCTGTAGTATACACTGTATACTAGTCTTAAATTGAAAACTGGTGTAAACCAGCAACTGATGCTTACCACATTTGGATACAATACTTTAGACTAATTTATAGCTGCCAGTTGTATTGTAGAATGTGGATAGGAGTGTGATTCAAAGTTTAATTAAACAAATAATTATGTAGTACAGTACTCATGGTCTGACAACCTCAACATGTCTGGCAAGAAATATTAACTTACACAAATAAAAGTTACAAACACAGTATCAACACTCATAAGACAATATATATATTTTTATATAAGGAGATATCTATGGGATATTTTTATAGCAACATGTTGATCAGTTAGGCCTAATGTGCTCAGATAATTATTTTCAAGTTTGTATTCAATGATGCATTATCCAATAGTATTTCTTGTAGTCAAACCCAATGTCTAATATGATGATATAGCATAACTAGTTATTTTTTAACATACAAACACGGAAACTGTGAGATCTGAAAAAGACAACTCTCAATGATCATGAACCGCGGCTCGATGATGATTCGATGAATCTGTCGTAATACGTTCTCCCGTTTATAGTCCCGTGGAAGCTCAAATCAAGGATCCAAACATGTTACTAAGCCAAATACGTATATTCCTTGTCTCTTTGGAAAGAATCTTTCATTTTGTCAGGTTTAATTCTCATAAAGATGTTTTTATTTTGCTCCGCTCCTCTTGAAAATTCAACATGAAAACATGGGAGAATGTGCATGAAATTATCTGCGCAGCGCAGGCGTCGAAGCGTTAAACCAATCAGAGGCAAGTTTCAAACGGCTTGTCCCAATCTCGTCCCCAGAGCCAAATATGCCCGGCCGCGCGGGCAAGTTGAATGGCTCTGGGCAAATCGATTTGAGACACCCAATTTTTGGGTGTCCCGTGACCTGCGCAGTAGTTATTTCGTACCTAGCCTCTTCTAGAACCTGTTACGCGGTCGAAAATTGATTGCAACTCACGAGCCAGCACTCTTGGAGAGGTTTTCAGAATATTGGCGAAAATATTACTTTAATTCATTATGACAGACGGTGGGTGAGACGATAATTGCTCGCTGGATGCTGCCATTGATTTTTTTTTGGAAAAAATTTGGGAAAAGCGGCTTAAAAGTGAAGCCTCAGCAGAGGACGCTATTCGCGTGAACTGGCATTTAAACTGGTATGTGAACTGGCATTTGAATTGTAACTCCCGAGATGTGCTTGCTGCCAACTGGCTTTGGTAAATCCTTAATTTTTCAACTATTGCCTTTCGTGTACGATTTTCTGAAAGGGGAGAGTCAACGCAGATGTTCCTTAATATGGTGGTACCACTTCGACTGTATGATCTGCTGTTGAAGTATCAACTAATTTTTGCCCATCCAGAAGTATTTGTCGACAATATGAAGGTATGCTTTTCTCATAAATGCTTGTTTTTGAATTACTGTGGTAGTGTGGTTAGGTATGTTATAGTGGGTTAATAATCTGGTCCAAAGTTCAGTTCATATAGTTAATTCCAGTGTGAAATAATATATACATTTTAAAACCAAGCCAAAATATATGTATATATGGTTCTAATTTTAGTATATATTTGTTTATTTAAACTCATTTGATTTGATGTGTATTTATTTGGTCTTTTAGGAAAGATTAATTCACCATGCTTATGGGAAACTGGGCTTGCTTACTACAAGATTTCCTGATTAATTTAAATTGGCTTTAACTGCAACAGCAACCCAAACCAGAGAAAATGAGAGTGTGAGTCTTTAGGGCTTACTAATTATCATCAATGCAAACATTATTGAAGTAAACCCAGAGCAGTGAAATATATATTTTGCTGTGGCAAGTCAGCCAAACACAGGAGAAAACAAGCCACACCAGATCCTAACCCAACTTGCTGATGAACTTAGACAGAAGAAAATAAATGCAACCAAAGACATTAGTGTATGGTACAATGGATGTTATGGTATATACTTGGATCAGATGGATGATGACATTTGATGTGTGACACCATCCAGTATATTATTATTAAACTATAATAGCTCGATGTGCACAGTGTCAGCAAGACCGAGTTGTTTCTAGTATAACAAGAAATTTAGAATTTTGAGAGAAAGAACTTCTAGGATAACATGTAAACAAAATAAAATTTCTCTAAGATGGATAGCTACATGTATATCTACCATGACTGAACATTTTAACAGTAGAGTTGCTTTGATTTAGAAATCAATTGGATACACATAATGCTAGATTATTAGACTCAACAATAAATCATTGCCACAATACTATTGGTGACCCAACACAGAACTACTGGGCAGTGGTGGCACTGTGTGGGTGTGGGCCCCAGTGTGAGAAAAAATTTGGGTCCCCCCTCCCACAAAGTGACAACATATGTAGGGGGTCCAGAGCATTTTGAGAGCACTTTTGAGTAAAATCTGAGTGACAACCTCACAGTCTGTTAATAGTTTGGGGTTTGGATGGGCTGATGGGCCCCAGTGCAGTGCACCATTTGCACACCCGTAGTGCCACCACTGCTACTAGGAACCCTTAGAACCCTTATTAGACTTTAGATTTAGGGCCTGGATGAAAATTACACTTGTAATTCTAGTTACCCTGGTTAAATACAGTGATATTTTTTTTTCATGTATTATTATTTTCTATCTATTTCAAGACTTTGAAGATGAATTGGGTTAGAGCCTGAAAATCAAAATTTTACCAACTGAGTGGACTTTTACTGTATTTAATATTGAAAAAAAAATTTTTTTTTTCAATTTTGCTACACAGAACAAATACCATCTGAATGTCATGTGGCTCTAACACAAATTCATACTGTAAAGTACCTACTAGTTTGGTGGTAAAGACTGCTGGTGAGAACTTGGACCATGAAATATTAATGACGCAAATAGTAACAGTACTAATGCCAACACACCACTAGCTTTTTTAAGTCATTTAGTGTTTATTATAATTACAGGCATTGGTAATTTCACACAGTAACACCTGAAAAAACATTTTCATGGGATACATTTCCACTAATTAATTTAAATTGTCACAATTATGAGATCATAGATTGGATGGAGGGCCCTTAGGAGTTGGGGGCCTCTAACTCTCTGTTTCATGTCTGTTATGCCACCAGGTGCCATAAAAAACAATAACAATAAAAAACCTGACCTGTAACCATCACTGTAGTAAAGTAGTGGTGCTGCGTAGCTAGTAATGTTGAAATACAAATTGAAATATAGTAAGGTTTGAGTACTGCTGAAAATATTAAGTAGTAGTTTCTAACGTGATATTTTCAGCAGCATTAAACCTTACTATAATTTGATTTGTAACCATTACTGACTGTTCACTTCATGAATGAATGCCTAAGTTACAATTATACCATCTCTTAGTATCATTATTAAATCATTGACATGAGCAGGGGTGGTGGAAGCGTGCCCCATGTGGGGGTGACAAACCGTTTTCACCCCCACAATATTTTTAACTAACTTAACCTAATACATTATAACAATGGGATTGAAATGAAAGCTAAGAAACTACCATGCAGGTATATGCATGATATACAGCTGTATACCTATCAGACATGTCCAATAGGCCATTTTCAAAATCACATGGTATGATTCATACATATATTATTCTGGAAGGACAACATTTTATAATGCCATCGATATTGGGGGGAAATGCTTTAGGATTTGAGTAAACAACAGCTGTATGGGCAAAGCATGATAAACTGATCCTACATCACTTTCTCAATGAGATTGATGCCATATTAAACATTTTGTCTTTATAATATATGTATAAACCATGTGATTTTGAAAATGGCCTATTAAACAGTCTGACAAAACTTTGAACTGATGCAAGTATATGTTTGTTCACTTAATATTGTCTTAAGTTAGGACATAAAAGGTTTATCTAGGTGCTTTATTAGTGCGTTCCTACCCAGGACGTGTAAAAATTCAAGCATGCCCACATAGCCCTTACACTCAAAAACATCTTCTGCAGTCCCTGTCTAAAACAGGATGGTGTAATTTGGCAACTAATGCTTAACCCATTTGGATATAACCATGTAAAATAATGCACTTTTCTAATTAACTTTAGACCACTATATAGATTATCACATTATAATTTTAAGAAAGCAATGCCTTCTGCCAGGCAATACTGCCAATTAAGGAATAGTAATTTTACATATATAAAAGCTATAAACGACAGTGTCATATTGCTAAAATAATATATTTTTGTTAAAATCACAGGATACATAACATAAAAAGTCATAAAAGATTTACATGTACCTTTTATAAACCGGTAAACTCAGATAATTATGAATTGATCTATTAAAGTTATTATTCAAATAGTCATGACAATATTCCAACGGAAACTTTATCAATAAAGTTTCACTCCCAATGATATTTATTTTTGTACATACAAGCACGGGAATGTGAAATCTGTATATTTCGCCACGAGCAATCGACAATGTGGCCATATCTGTCATACCCAAACGTTCTTTTTCTCGTATGGAAACTCGAATTCGGAATTCCAAACATATTACAAAGGCAAAAAAGTATTTCTTGTCTCTTGTCGCACATTTTGTCAGATTTTAGTCCCAAATAAACATGTATTCTTCTTCACTCCTTCTCACGAAAACAACAGCAAGACATGAAGACCGCGCTGGGAGCATGGGTGTGAAATTATCTGCGCAGCGCAGTAGGTGTCGAACGTTTAACCAATCAGAGTCAAGTTTCAAATCGATTGTCCCAGAGTGTTGGCTCTGGGTACGAGATTGGGCTTGTCCCAGAGCCATTTGATTTGCCCGCGCGGCCGGGCATATTTGGCTCTGGGGACAACAGGTGGGAAAATTGTCTTAACTGACCAAAAATCGCGGGCGCATTTGCTCTGTTTCTTTATTTTTGTTCGAAATGAGGTTCGTTCAGGTTTGAATGTTTTGTTAACTGAAATATTTGGTACGCTGAAGAAGAGAAACCTCGGCGATTTAAAACTGGTTGTGATGACTTTCATGTGAGCCATATATTCCTATGATCGGAGTTATGGAAACCTTGGATTATTCGAGGAGAATATGCAACAAACAGGGTTTTTCGTTTCGATGTCCATTTTGTTTGTGTCGACAAACTGTTTAAACAGCAAAATACTACTAAAAGGTGAGTTGAAGTATCTAGATCATATGTTTATCTTTAAAAATACTGTGTGAATTGTTAATATTGAAGCCCACTTGACGGTGTAAATTTATCGCCTAGTTGCTTAATATCCTAAACACAGTTAAAATCAGTGCTTTTGAACGAGCCATAGTTAAAAATTTAGCCCTTTGCCACCCAAATTTTATTCTCTTAAACTATCCATAGTTCTTTGCTCCACCCACTGAAATAAATGACAACGTCCGGAAAAATCGAAAACGAACTGAATCTTGTGCCCTTTCGCCTGTCCATAGGAAATTGCGATAACAGTCGGCTTAGGAAATGTACTTGAATTACCGTATATTGTTTGTTAATCGTCTAAATGAAACTTTACAACTGCTTACAGGTTCTTGCAGTATGACTAAAACCAGTCTGTTTAAGAATCAACTGCATTTCCGAAGCCTACGCGAACTCTAAAGTTTGCTCACTTTCGGTACACAATTTTGACAGCTATAAAAAGCGACGAAAGCCAATAAATGAAAATTTTCGCCTATGCCACCAATTTTTTTGTCTTTCAAAGTATGCTTTTGATCCTAATTGTTAACATTGTACCAGTTTCTGAGCTTCAAAAAATCGTAAACACTTGAATTTCACGCTTTGAATTGAGTCACTTGCAGCCGCCATTTTGGATTTGGAATATTGAACAGAATAACTGCTACCAAAAATAATATTGCATTGTTATCATGCAAATCTTTGTGTTCTTTTTCTCTTTTTAGATACTATATTAGCTATATTTATGGCTAAAGAAAAAGTTAAAAGAGTGAAGTGCTTAATATGCTGTATATATTTATATACATGCTTATTTTGAAATTGCTAGATTTAAATAGGCTAAGTGTGTTCAAGCAAAGGTTGACCAACAACGTTGAGTGAAGATACTGAAAGGATTCAAGTTTATTTAATTTACATATATTCTGCTACATGTACCTATGTTTAAATGTTTATATATAGTCTTATTGCTTATTAATGTTAAAAAAAGTTGGAATGTTACTCATGTGTTGTAATAGACTCTGTTGTAATTTAAATTGGCAGTGATATGAAGATGTGACAATAACTCCTTATTTTTGCTGTGAATTGTTCTTTTCATTTTCTACTGAACCTTTGACATAACCACCAAAAAGGCCAGACACAAGCTAGTTATAAATTGTATTATTGAGTTTATAAAACACGAGCAACTGCCAACTCGTACTTCCCTGAGCTTTAATATTATGTGTATTATAACCAAAAACTATTTATTATGGTTTTTTCTCTTTTTTATTGTATGGTAGAACATAGTATGTTTCTTATTCAGTATTTCGTTTTTAATAAAATATCTAAAAAGAAGTAGAATTACCAAAAAACTCTTCGATTATTTACAGCTTAAAAGCCGCCATATTGCCGTCCCAGTCCCCCGCAAGCTTGTTTATATCACGGTTTTCGCGCATGCTCAGACAATTTTCCCACCTGTTTCTGGAGACGAGATTGTTTCGTCCCCGACCATTTCGTCCCCACTCCCCTCGCCGTTTCGTCCCCGACCCCATTTCGCAGCCAAAATCATCATTTAAGTCGAATTTCGACTCGGAATGGTGAGATACGCGGGGTTTTGTTGTTGTTTTTTTGCTTTCGCAAATCTCAAAATCATCATTTAAGTCGAATTTCGACTCGGAATGGTGAGATACGCGGTTTTCGTGCTTTCAGTTGACTCTGTTGAAATTAAATTGCCATGATATTGTGTCCATGACTCATCGGTTATTGTGAAAAACCAACCACCGCGGACAACCAACTCAGAATGGTGAGATACGCGTTTTTCTTACAAGAATTCGACAAGTAAGGGCTAAACACTACTAACGCAATGGTGCGATCTTGTCTAATTGATTTTTCCAAGGCATTCGATAGGATTGACCACGACATACTTTTAGAAAAGCTTCGTTTGCTAGATGTTCCACCTATCCTAACAAACTGGATTGCCAATTTTCTAAAGGACCGTCAACAACGAGTCAAATTGGGCCAATCAAGATCTACTTGGCAACCTATTACTGCCGGAGTTCCTCAAGGAACAAAGTTAGGCCCTCTTCTATTCTTAGTCATGATCAATGACTTGCGCACAATACTTCCTATGTACAAGTACATCGATGATTGCACTGTCTTTGAAATAGTATCCCCCTTGGGCACGGTTTCTACATTACAGGCCGAAGTAAACAGGATTCACCAGTGGACAGTTACCAATAATATGCGCTTCAACACAAAGAAAACAAAGGAGTTTACAGTGTCATTTGCGAAGAATTTGCCAGTCATCCAACCACTTACAGTAGATGATCAACCATTGGAATCTGTTAAAACAATAAAACTCCTGGGTATATATCTCCGGTCTGATCTTAAATGGGATGCGCACATTGAGCATGTATGCTCTAAAGCCAGTAAAAGACTGTATGCCTTACGGACACTTAAGCGAAGCGGTGTGCCTGCAGCGGATCTGTGTGTCGTCTACTGTAGCTTTATTAGATCCATCTTTGAGCATGCATGCCCAGTGTGGCACTCGTCACTCTCCCAGAAACTTAGAGATCAAGTTGAACAGATACAACGGAGAGCGACAAAGATTATCCTGCCGAGTTTGTCTTACAACGTTTAAAAGAACTTAGTCTAGTTACACTGAATGAACGACATGAGTCACTCACTCGTAGTTTTTACTCATCTGTATTAGATCATTCTAGTCGTATACATGATATTCTACCAACTCATGTTAACCACAAGTATCGCTTAAGATGCCCCAGGACTTTTCCTCTTGTAAAATGTCGCACTAAACGATTACAGGACAGCTTCCTTCCTTATGCAATTAAGAATTGGGATGCCGCCCCCTAATTATATATATATATATATATATATATATATATATATATATATATATATATATATATATATATATATATATATATATATGTATTGTTTTTAATAATTTACTTCATTTATACCTATTTTATCAAGATTATTTGTAAACTTGAGTTTTTCAATTGTTATTGCAATTCAAGTATTGTTATTAAAATTTCAATTTCAATTTCAACACACCAAGAAACATGCTCGCGATATGCGACAAATGGGCTGGGCTTGTGGATCGGAAGAGGTTGGGGACGAAAAGGTTGGGACGAAACGGCTGGGGACGAAACGGTTGGGGACGAAACGGTTTAGGGGACGAAACGACCAGATACCCCCTAAATCCCTGCTGATGAGACCACCAGAAGGTCGAAACGCGTCCAGGGTTGTCTCCTAAGATCCTGATTGCACTATACTATACGTTACAAGTCCTTAATTCTTCTTCTGATGTTTTTTCATGATTCTTAAACAGTATTATTACACGCATGTCCAACAGCGTGTTCCGTGTCGCCTTTCATACGCAACATAGCCGGAGGCTAATTGCGCTTTTTATTCAAATTCCCTTCTAATCTCTCCCTCATTCTTCCACATTACACGACTAAAACTCCATTGTGGTTCCCATTAACTACATTCAAACTTATAAAAAATTGTGATAACCCCGTAGCGAAAGGAGAGAGCTTTTCCAAGCTCGCCACATTGTGTAGTTTTACTGTGACTGACAGCGACATTCCTAAACACCACATGTAAAGCTTGTAGTTAAAGAGAGCAAATTCTTATGCCAGTTGACTACAAGCTTTTATTTTTCCATGTGTATAGCCCTTTACTCACTCATCCCCCACGTACCCTCCTACATCCAAGACACTACTGACATTCTCAAACATTGTCAACAGCGTGCTCCGTGTCGCCTTTCATAGGCAACATAGCCGGAGGCTAATTGCGCCCTTCATTCAAATTCTCCCTTGTTATACAACATTACACGACTAAAACTCCAATGTGGTTCCCATTAACTACACATAAACCTTTATAAAAACAGAGATCTTTTCTGAGTAGTTGAGCTTGATAATTCAAACGTCCACCAATCGTCTATTAAATTGATCCTTAAACATTAACAATGACAATGAACATTCGTTCTACAGCCGTTTTCCTACAGTAGCTTTAAAAAACTCGGCGTTGGCCAATCCGCCCAATGGCTTAGCTGCTGGCCCGTTCCTTTCTTCACTCTCATGTTTCTCACCACTTCTCTGTCCTTTGAGTATAAACCCTCACTAACTATGGCAGTTAAGGATTCGAAGGGGACATGCAAGCACAGTTTCTCGGCTGAAATTTAATACACCTGGCCAACATGCTTCCAGTATACTTTTGAATTGATGAAATTGATAATCAATAAAAATTAATATTAATTAATTAATTAATTGATTGATATTTGGAAATTGATAACTATAATCAATGACATGTTACTGTAACTTTTTATCAATGATAATCAAAATCACTCAGTCACTCACACACCCAATCACTTACACCTGCAGTCACTCAACCAGGCAATTTTTTGCACCCATTTTCTCATCATCCTCGTTCCATGCAGGGCCTCCTCGGTACACTGGAAAATCGGAGGCCCTGGTCAAATGAAAACGATTGAAGTGTGTGATTGGCTGGACGAAGGTTATCATTGTCTAAATCAGGAAGTGGGCAAATATATTTTCAACTGTGAATAGAGTGAAGATTATCACTCAGATAACACTGAAAAAGTCTATGAATAAGGCCAACAAAGTAGGATTCCTAATTCCTAAAGTGAGTCGGAACTGCAATGAGTTTCATCATTTAAATTTCAAAATCGAACGATTTTAGACATAGTGTGACTCGGTGACTCATTCGTCGGTGATGGCAAATTATGTTCGTAAACAACCTACCTTTGAATAGCATTTCGGTAAGCGAAATTGTGCTATTCTGTCCAGCGGGAAGAACAGTAAACACCAAACCTTTCGGACGTCATAATAAAGCAACTTTTCTTCAAATAGCTGAGTGTATCTCGTTTGTTTCGTTATATTATGTGCATGTTCGCACCCATTATCTAGTGTACGTGCCCAGGATGCTTACCCATCCACTCACTGACACACTCACTCACCCACTCACTCACTCACTCACTCACTCACTCACTCACTCACTCACTCACTCACTCACTCACTCACTCACTCACTCACTCACTCACTCACTCACTCACTCACTCACTCACTCACTCACTCACTCACTCACTCACTCAACTCACTCACTCACTCACCTCACTCACCTCACTCACCTCACTCACCTCACTCACCTCACTCACCTCACTCACCTCACTCACTCACCTCACTCACCTCACTCACCTCACTCACCTCACTCACCTCACTCACCTCACTCACCTCACTCACCTCACTCACCTCACTCACCTCACTCACCTCACTCACCTCACTCACCTCACTCAGCTCACTCACCTCACTCACCTCACTCACCTCACTCACCCACCCACCCACTCACCTCACTCACCTCACTCACCTCACTCACCTCACTCACCTCACTCACCTCACTCACCTCACTCACCTCACTCACCTCACTCACCTCACTCACCTCACTCACCTCACTCACCTCACTCACCTCACTCACCTCACTCACTCACCCACTCACTCACCTCACTCACCTCACTCACCTCACTCACCTCACTCACCTCACTCACCTCACTCACCTCACTCACCTCACCCACCCACCCACCCACTCACTCACCTCACTCACCTCACTCACCTCACTCACCTCACTCACCTCACTCACCTCACTCACCTCACTCACCTCACTCACCTCACTCACCCACCCACCCACTCACCTCACTCACCTCACTCACCTCACTCACCTCACTCACCTCACTCACCTCTCTCACCTCTCTCACCTCACTCACCTCACTCACCTCACTCACCTCACTCACCTCACTCTCCTCACTCACCTCACTCACCTCACTCACTCACTCACTCACTCACCCACCCACCCACCCACCCACCCACCCACTCACTCACTCACCTCACTCAGCTCACTCACCTCACTCACCTCACTCACCTCACTCACCTCACTCACCTCACTCACCTCACTCACCTCACTCACCCACCCACCCACCTCACTCACCTCACTCACCTCACTCACCTCACTCACCTCACTCACCTCACTCCTCCTCACTCACTCACCTCACTCACCTCACTCACCTCACTCACCTCACTCACCTCACTCACCTCACTCACCTCACTCACCTCACTCACCTCACTCACCTCACTCACCTCACTCACCTCACTCACCTCACTCACCTCACTCACCTCACTCACCTCACTCACCTCACTCACCTCACTCACCTCACTCACCTCACTCACCTCACTCACCTCACTCACCTCACTCACCTCACTCACCTCACTCACCTCACTCACCTCACTCACCTCACTCACCTCACTCACCTCACTCACCTCACTCACCTCACTCACCTCACTCACCTCACTCACCTCACTCACCTCACTCACCTCACTCACCTCACTCACCTCACTCACCTCACTCACCTCACTCACCTCACTCACCTCACTCACCTCACTCACCTCACTCACCTCACTCACCTCACTCACTCACTCACCCACTCACCCACCCACCCACCCACCCACCCACTCACTCACCTCACTCACCTCACTCACCTCACTCACCTCACTCACCTCACTCACCTCACTCACCTCACTCACCTCACCCACCCACCCACCCACCCACTCACTCACCCACTCACTCACTCACCTCACTCACCTCACTCACCTCACTCACCTCACTCACCTCACTCACCTCACTCACCTCACTCACCTCACTCACCTCACTCACCTCACCCACCCACCCACCCACCCACTCACTCACCTCACTCACCTCACTCACCTCACTCACCTCACTCACCTCACTCACCTCACTCACCTCACTCACCTCACTCACCTCACTCACCTCACTCACCCACCCACCCACTCACCTCACTCACCTCACTCACTTCACTCACCTCACTCACCCACCCACCCACTCACCTCACTCACCTCACTCTCCTCACTCACCTCACTCACCTCACTCACCTCACTCACCTCACTCACCTCACTCACCTCACTCACCTCACTCACCTCACTCACCTCACTCACCTCACTCACCTCACTCACCTCACTCACCTCACTCACCTCACTCACCTCACTCACCTCACTCACCTCACTCACCTCACTCACCTCACTCACCCACCCACCCACTCACCTCACTCACCTCACTCACCTCACTCACCTCACTCACCTCACTCACCTCACTCACCTCACTCACCTCACTCACCTCACTCACCTCACTCACCTCACTCACCTCACTCACCTCACTCACCTCACTCACCTCACTCACCTCACTCACCTCACTCACCTCACTCACCTCACTCACCTCACTCACCTCACTCACCTCACTCACCTCACTCACCTCACTCACCTCACTCACCTCACTCACCTCACTCACCTCACTCACCTCACTCACCTCACTCACCTCACTCACCTCACTCACCTCACTCACCTCACTCACCTCACCCACCCACTCACTCACCTCACCCACCTCACTCACCTCACTCACCTCACTCACCTCACTCACCTCACTCACCTCACTCACCTCACTCACCTCACTCACCTCACTCACCTCACTCACCTCACTCACCTCACTCACCTCACTCACCTCACTCACCTCACTCACCTCACTCACCTCACTCACCTCACTCACCTCACTCACCTCACTCACCTCACTCACCTCACTCACCTCACTCACCTCACTCACCTCACTCACCTCACTCACCTCACTCACCTCACTCACCTCACTCACCTCACTCACCTCACTCACCTCACTCACCTCACTCACCTCACTCACCTCACTCACCTCACTCACCTCACCTCACCTCACTCACCTCACTCACCTCACTCACCTCACTCACCTCACTCACCTCACTCACCTCACTCACCTCACTCACCTCACTCACCTCACTCACCTCACTCACCTCACTCACCTCACTCACCTCACTCACCTCACTCAGCTCACTCAGCTCACTCACCTCACTCACCTCACTCACCTCACTCACCTCACTCACCCACCCACCCACTCACCTCACTCACCTCACTCACCTCACTCACCTCACTCACCTCACTCACCTCACTCACCTCACTCACCTCACTCACCTCACTCACCTCACTCACCTCACTCACCTCACTCACCTCACTCACTCACCCACTCACTCACCTCACTCACCTCACTCACCTCACTCACCTCACTCACCTCACTCACCTCACTCACCTCACTCACCTCACTCACCTCACTCACCTCACTCACCTCACTCACCTCACTCACCTCACTCACCTCACTCACCTCACTCACCTCACTCACCTCACTCACCTCACTCACTCACCCACTCACTCACCTCACTCACCTCACTCACCTCACTCACCTCACTCACCTCACTCACCTCACTCACCTCACTCACCTCACCCACCCACCCACCCACTCACTCACCTCACTCACCTCACTCACCTCACTCACCTCACTCACCTCACTCACCTCACTCACCCACCCACCCACTCACCTCACTCACCTCACTCACCTCACTCACCTCACTCACCTCACTCACCTCACTCACCTCACTCACCTCACTCACCTCACTCACCTCACTCACCTCACTCACCTCACTCACCTCACTCACCTCACTCACCTCACTCACCTCACTCACCTCACTCACCTCACTCACCTCACTCACCTCACTCACCTCACTCACCTCACTCACCTCACTCACCTCACTCACCTCACTCACCTCACTCACTCAGCTCGCTCACTCACTCACTCACTCACTCACTCACTCACTCACTCACTCACTCACTCACTCACTCACTCACTCACTCACTCACTCACTCACTCACTCACTCACTCACTCACTCACTCACTCACTCACTCACTCACTCACTCACCTTACCCGCTTATCCAGCCACCCACCCACTTACTCACACACTCGCTTACCTACCGATCACGTACTGTAGCTTTGTGCATCGGTGATGTAGATGAGGCCGGTACACTTACGGGTAGACTTTAGGTTTACTATCATTTCGAATGCCTTATTGGTATTATGCTTGCCCGAGCGCCGGTTTCGCGTTTTCCTTTCAGTTTGTTGTGTTGTGTTGTGTTGTGTTGTGTTGTGTTGTGTTGTGTTGTGTTGTGTTGTGTTGTGTTGTGTTGTGTTGTGTTGTGTTGTGTTGTGTTGTGTTGTGTTGTGTTGTGTTGTGTTGTGTTGTGTTGTGTTGTGTTGTGTTGTGTTGTGTTGTGTTGTGTTGTGTTGTGTTGTGTTGTGTTGTGTTGTGTTGTGTTGTGTTGTGTTGTGTTGTGTTGTGTTGTGTTGTGTTGTGTTGTGTTGTGTTGTGTTGTGTTGTGTTGTGTTGTGTTGTGTTGTGTTGTGTTGTGTTGTGTTGTGTTGTGTTGTGTTGTGTTGTGTTGTGTTGTGTTGTGTTGTGTTGTGTTGTGTTGTGTTGTGTTGTGTTGTGTTGTGTTGTGTTGTGTTGTGTTGTGTTGTGTTGTGTTGTGTTGTGTTGTGTTGTGTTGTGTTGTGTTGTGTTGTGTTGTGTTGTGTTGTGTTGTGTGTAAGGGTTTCTGTTTCTGCTGGTGGCTTGATTGCGTAAACACGCATAGCGATAGCGGTAAGCTGGCTTTTGGTTAGGTTGTTGGCTAGCGTTGTTTGTGTTTAACCTCTGGCTCATGCTTTGGCCATGTAAAAACAATACCGTGTTTCAGGAATCAGTAAAAATTAATTCAAGGGGATTGAGCTTTGCTATTGTGTTTTTTAGGCTATAAGTGGTGCAACATTGCATATGTACTAAAAAGTTTTCAGATGGCTCTTTCTGGTTATGTATTTTGCGTTCTAGCACTGGGATTTTGCTATATCAAGGTTGCAGAAGGTAAATATTATAAATATTAACAACAGTAGCGGAGCTACTCGCAGCTCTTGTATGCAATAATAATAATAATAATAATAATAATAATAATAATAATAATAATAATAATAATAATAATAATAATAATAATAATAATGGAAACTTTATTAAATGTTTTTCTTTTCTACATATACAATTATAAATCTCGCTTATTAAGGTAATTTACAATTGGCTACTTGAATCACAACTAATAATATATAATAACAATTAATGACTATATAATAAAACATGCAAATTTATATACAAATATTTCAAAAGGCTAATAATTCGGGATTTTCCCATTCCTTATTTCGGCAGCAGAAAATGTAGTATGTAGTTCTGATAGCTATAGTCGTCATTTTCCTTACGCAGTACATTTGGTGCTTGTTATCAAGACCAACCTTAGCTAGCATATCTAAAAAAGTAGAACACTCTTTCGCAAAAACACCTAGGGAACTCATGGAGAGATTTATAAATTTTACATCATTAAAATGTTCACTTTGCTGTTTTACTAGTTCACGATATTTATCTTCTTTCCGTTTGACGTTGTTTTGAAGGTTTGATTCAAAACCAACAGTAACCCTAGCCTCGGGTGGAGTTGGAATGTACATAGACAAAAACTTAAAATATACAATCATTGAAAAAAATTCTAATAAAGCTTTTCAGGCTCTTTGGATTGAAATTCAATTTACAAAGAAACCAAATCTTATTTGTGGAGTAATCTATAGACAACATAATTCCCCAGAGTGTTTCCAAACATATTTTGAAGAAATTTTGGATAAGTTTAATAGTTCTTTCCCTAATAAACCAATATATATAATGGGTGACTTTAACATAAACCTCCTCAAAACTCAAACCTGTAAGTATGCTCAAAATTTCTTACTTACTTTACAAAGCTATGCCCTACTGCCTACGATTGATAAACCAACTCGAGTATATAAGAATTCAGCAACTTTAATTGATAATATCTTTACTAATAAAGTCGATGAAAAAATTTCAAGTGGTAATATTATCTCTGATATAAGTGATCATTTCTCACAATTTTGTATTATTCGTTCATCTAAGCAAAAATTTGTTCATCAATACAAAATTAGGGACTACTCTCATTTCTCTAACACAAAATTTACTAATGAACTCTCACAAATAGACTGGGAATCTATTATTGCAAAGAAAAAAGACAAAGTCGATAACTTATTTTCCACATTTTATAATAAACTGAATAAACTAACAAATAAGCATGCCCCATTTAAAACTATTTCAAAACGCAAAGCAAAACAATTTTCTAAACCCTGGATTACCAAAGGTCTAAGAAAGTCTATCAAAGCAAAAAATTATTTTTTTCAATCAGGTGACACAGATAAATATAAATTGTATAGAAATAAAATTCAAACTCTTACACGCATAAGTAAAAAACTTTACTTTCATACATACTTTGAAAATAATATCAAGAATATGAAAAAGACTTGGGAAGGTATTAATGATTTGATAAATCACAAAAAAAGAAATCAAAAGCACATAACAGCAATTAAGTGCCAAAATAATGATATTACACAGAATACGTCAGAAATTTCTAATATATTAAATAAATATTTCTCAACAGTTGGCCAAAAATTAGCTTCCAGTCTATCTAATTCTACAAAACATTTTAGTGATTATTTATCTGCAGACCATCATGCCCACTCTTTCTTTTTTAATCCTGTAACCTCACTTGAAGTGGAATATGAAATAACGTCAATGCCAATAAATAAAGCGCACGGACTGTATTCATGTCCTACCCGCATACTAAAATGTGCAAAGCAATTTATATCAAAACCATTAGGAGAAATATTGAATTTATCTATTTTGGGTGGAGTTTACCCGTCTAAATTAAAACATGCTAAAGTTATTCCTATTTTTAAAAATGGAGATGAAACTGAATCAGGAAATTATAGACCAATTTCTTTGCTTTCTAATTTTAATAGAATATTTGAAAAATTAATTTACAAACGAATTAAGTCATTCTTTGAGGAAAACTTTGTCTTGTTTAAATCTCAATTTGGTTTCCGTGAGAAACATTCTACACAACATGCTATTTTAGATATAGTAAATAATATACAAGATAATATGGACAAAAAGATGTTTTCATGTGGTATTTTCATTGATTTAAAAAAAGCCTTTGATACTGTTGATCACACTATACTATTGCGAAAATTAAATCATTACGGTATTAGAGGATCTATCAATAACTGGTTCAATTCATATTTAACAGGACGAACACAAACAACTCAAATTGGAATGGACATTTCAAATAAAGAAGAAAATACCTATGGTGTGCCACAAGGCTCTGTTTTAGGACCGCTACTTTTCTTAATTTATATTAACGATATCCACAAGTGTTCTGATGTATTCAAATTCTGTTTATTTGCTGATGATACTAACTTATTATACGCTGACAAAGAGTTAAAATCACTTGAGACCGTTGTCAATAGAGAATTGCTCAGCGTTTGTGAATGGTTATCTGCAAATAAATTAACACTGAATGCTAAAAAGTCAAATTTTGTTATCTTCCACTCTTTTAAAAAGAAACTTAATTATCAAGTCAATATTAAAATGCTTGATAGTAGTTCAAATGAGCTAATTTCTATTGAACATAAAGAGTATGTAAAATACTTAGGAGTCTTAATTGATGAGAACCTCACTTGGAAATGCCACATAGATAACATTGCCTCAAAAATAAGCAAAGCAATTGGCGTTATTTCAAGAATGAGACACTTTGTTCCTTCTTCTACTCTTCACAATATCTATCAATCTCTCATTTTGCCCTATTTAACATATGGAATAGTTATTTGGGGACAAGCTACCCAAGCGAATCAAAACAAGATACTCCTTCTTCAAAAGCGTGCTTTACGTTTAATATATTTCAAAAGAAAGAGTGAGCATGCTATCCCTCTTTTTGTCTGCTCAAAAATTATGCCACTAAATATGCTTTATTATAGTGCAGTTTCCAATTTAATGTATGATATCTCAAACAACACTACTCCGAGCACTATTTCTGATCTTTTTATTTATTCAAAGGAAGTACACGCACATAACACCAGACATGCTGCATCTTATAACTTCTATATAAATTACTCACGTATGAATCAGAAAAAGTTATCTTTTGCAAAACTTGGAGCAAAAATATGGAATAGTATTTGCCCTGAGATACGTAAACTTGAGAAAAAGACCTTTAATAAAATAATAAAAAAGTCACTCCTAACAGTCCTGGAGGTTGAGGATGATTATGTTAATACACCTATGATAATCCAATTAATGACCAAACAATTGACATCTATAAAAATATAATCATACATGTTTATGTATATAGTTATGTAATTAATATGTAATTATTTTCAGTGCAAAACTTGCTTCATAGCTTCTATGAAATATGTCTTGCAATATTTACAATTGATATATAAGTATTCCAGTGCATGGTATTCTTTAAAAACTTGCATATTGTGTGCTGGATTATGATTTATATTCATCTTTGGACTATATTTTACAAATTCGAAAATTATTATTTACACTATCCGCCTCGATTAGCATTTGCTATTTGCGGATTAAGTGTATATTTATTGTGTTATAGTTAAAATAATTAATAAATGATTGATTGATTGATTGATTGATTGATAGTTCGAGAACATAAAGACGGCCGTTTGAACAATGCAATAGCAAATCTGGACGATACGTGTCACCAGTTAGGATAGATGGGCTTTTGAATCCAGGTAGATCGACAAAGAGATTTGAACCGTTAACAGTTTGTAAGGTATTTGCAAGAAAGTTAAGAATTGAATTGTGCCTCCATGTAAAACGTTCAAGATACGATTGACAACCAGCAACAACGTGTAGTAGTGTTTCTGGGCTCAGACAAAAGGAGCATTCTGGACTTGAAGATATTCCCCATCTGTGAAGGTTTTTGCGTGTCGGAGTAGAATTGTTCACATAACGTATAGTAAAGTTATAAATGTTTTTTGGCAGTTTTGATTGAGCAGTTGACCACACCTTGTTAAGCTGTGATAAGGAGAACTTTGTAACGTAGAGAAAAAGGATCCCTGACAAGTCAAGTGGTTTCGAAGTTTATCTTCATGCCCAGAACGGAAGTGTTTCAGAATTTCTTTAGTAGAGTTATAGACGTCGTATTGAATATTAGTATGATTATTAGTGGATTTCCACAGTAAAAATAATAATAATAATAATAATAATAATAATAATAATAATAATAATAATAATAATAATAATAATAATAATAATAATAATAATAATAATAGTAATAATAATAATAATAACAATAATAATAATAATAATAATAATAGTAATAATAATAATAATAATAGTAATAATAATAATAATAATAATAATAATAATAATAATAATAATAATAATAATAATAATAATAATAATAATAATAGAAGTAACTGACAGCTCCAATCAAGAATCGAACCCAAGGTCTCTGAATTAAAGCACTGACGCTCTGACCATGCACGGAGCTATATGGAACAAAGACCTTGTGAAGATCTGATGTCTTCCTGTACAGACTTGAGAAGAACGGTGATACATACTGTAGATATGAAAATCTCTCACTGCCCTGACCGTGTCTCAATAGCTGAGTGGTCAGAGCGCCATTGCGTTGATTCGGTGACCTTGGGTTCGATTCACATCACTTTACACCACATCACAACAACACAACACCGCCCTGCACCGCCCCACCCCGCCCCACCACCTCTCACACCCCAACCACCACCTCTCACACCACACCCACCACCCTTCACACCCCACCCACCACCCTTCACACCCCACCCACCACACCCACCCACGACCCCTCATGCCTAACCCACCCCACACCCCAAACACCACCCCCACACCCCACCCACCACCCCCACACCCCACCCCCACACCCCACCCCATACACCCCACACACCACCCCTCACACACCACCCCCCACACACCACACACCACCCACCACACCCCACACACCACACACTACACCACACCCACCAGACACCACACTACACCCCACCCCACCCCACACCCCACCACACACCCCACCACACTGCACCACACTACGCACCACACACCACATACCCCACACACCACATACCCCACACACCACATACCCCACACACCACATACCCCACACACCACATACCCCACACACCACATACCCCACACGCCACCACACACCACCACACACCACACACCACCCCACACTCCACACACCACCACACACCCCACCACACCACACACCCCACCACACCACACACCCCACCACACCACACACCCCACCACACCACACACCACACACCACGCACCATGAACCACACCCCACACCCCACACCACACCCCACCATGCCACACCACACTCCACACAACACATCACACCATGCTCCAGGCACCACACCCCACCCCACACCGCACACCACACCCCACCGCACACCACACCCCACCACACACCCCATCACGACACACACCACACCATGCACGACACCACGCACCACACACCTCACCACACACCACACCACACACCACATCACACCACGCACCACACTCCACACTCCACACCACACACCACACCACACCACGCCACACCACACATCCCACACCACACCACCACACACACCACCACACCACGCACCACGCTCCACACCCCACACCCCACACCCCGCACGACACGACACCCCACCACACCACCACACACCACACACCACACCATACCACACCACACCACACACCATACACCACACCCCACACCACACCACACCACACACGACACCACACCCCACACTCCACACCACACAACACCATCCAACGCTACACAACGCCACACAACACCACATAACAGCACACAACACCACACAACACCACACAACGCCACACAACACCACACAACACCACACAACGGCACACAACGCCGCACAACGCCGCACAACGCCACACAACGCCGCACAACGCCACACAACGCCACTCAACGCCACACAACACCACCCAACCCCACGCCACACAACGCTACACAACGCCTCACAACGCCTCACAACGCCTCACAACGCCTCACAACGCCTCACAACGCCACACAACGCCACACAACGCCACACAACGCCACACAACGCCACACAACGCCACACAACGCCACACAACGCCACACAACGCCACTCAACGCCACTCAACGCCACAACAGCACAACACCACATCACCACAACACCACATCACCACAACACCACAACACCACAACACCACAACACCACAACACCACAACACCACAACACCACAACACCACAACACCACAACACCACAACACCACAACACCACAACACCACAACACCACAACACCACAACACCACAACACCCAACACAACACAACACACAACACACAACACACACAACACAACACAACACAACACAACACAACACAACACAACACAACACAACACAACACAACACAACACAACACAACACAACACAACACAATTATCGAACTGTAATCTTGTGGAATTCTCTAGAGCCAAATTTTAAACTTTGTCCTAATGTTTCGAATTTTAAGAGAAGCCTTCGAAATAAACTTCTAAATGACTTTTTAGCAAATTAAATTTAGCATACTCTTTCTAGTGTACATATAGATCTAATTAATGTTAGTTGATTTTTGTATCTGCGCAACGCGCAGATATATTGCTATCGTGTTGTGTGTTTGTTTGTGTGTGTGTGTGTGTGTGTGTGTGTGTTTGTTTGTTTGTGTGTTAACTTTTTGGTGTAACCGCTGACCTGTAATGTGTGCAGTAGTGTGACTGTTTATATTTCCTCGCCATGTTGTATGAACTACGGAGCGAGACGAAGAACAACATTATTTTCGAAGAAAGTCAATTGCAACGCTGTATGATTGGAGTAGTATGATTCCGGTATACTTTAAAATGATTGCGTTTGACCGTACGCCAAGTGATAGCATAATAATGCAATTTGATATTTGCGCTCATCTCAGTTCAAATATATTTTTCTCCGTTGCTATTCTATACGATTTGAGTTTTAATTCACATATATTGTACAGAATTTAACGCTCTATCTAACCGTGCAAGTTTCCCAAATGGCACAAACCTACAGACGATTGATTTACAGTTTACTTTAAATATGACCGCGTTTGACCGTAGGACAATAAATAGCGTAAATAATGCAATTTGATATTCTTTTGCGCTCATGTCAGTTCAAATAGCCTTTTCTCCGTTGTTATTCTATACTATGTTCTCTAATTCACATATGTTGTACAGAATTTAACGCTCTATCTAACCGTACAAGTTTCCCAAATGGCACAAACCTACAGACGATTGATTTACTTTAAATATGACCGCGTTCGACCGTACGCCAAGTAAATAGCGTAATAATGCAATTTGATATTTGCGCTCATGTCAGTTCAAATAGCCTTTTCTCCGTTGTTATTCTATACCATGTTCTCTAATTCACATATGTTGTACAGAATTTAACGCTCTATCTAACCGTGCAAGTTTCCCAAATGGCACAAACCTACAGACGATTGATTTACTTTAAATATATGACCGCGTTCGACCGTACGCCAAGTAAATAGCCGTATAATGCAATTTGATACTAGCGCTCATCTCAGTTCAACTGATATATTTTTCTCCGTTGCTATTCTATACGATTTGTTCTAATTCACATATGTTGTACAGAATTTAATGCTCTATCTAACCGTGCAAGTTTCCCAAATGGCACAAACCTACAGACGATTGATTTACCTTAAATATGACCGCGTTTGACCGTAGGCCAAGTAAATAGCGTAAATAATGCAATTTGATATTTGCGCTCATGTCAACAGACGATTCAGGGGTATTTAGACCCGCGGTAGCCGTATTATTGGTCATTGGGATATATCTTCCAGCAGTTAGCCGTTAAATTCTATATTTCCGACAAAGTTTTGCACAAAAACATTTCGGAGACAGGGGATATTGCTGATAAACTGGTTAAGTATTTTTAACGTGACTTATAGTAAACTTGTGAGTGTGATCTACCACAGTTTTTGTGAGTCATGATGAGTCATGATAAAAAATTATTAAGGTCAGAGAACGTGTACTTTCTCTTTAATTATCTTATAAGATCTCGCTAAAATCTTATAAGATGTACGTGTAAAAATCTTAAGATTTTTCTTAAGATCTTACAAGATTTTCCAAGATCACACAAGATCTTGACATGATTCTCACAGTGGTGGGTTTGCGCAGATACATGTACGCATAGCGGACCTTTTGTTAATTTTGTAATATTATTTTTTGATACTTTGTAATTATCTTTGAAAAGCCCCTTTGCAGGAAAGATAATAAATTTTAAAAAAAAAGAAAAAGTTATAAGTAAGTATCGGGTGATGTCCCTTATTTTGTATTGTTGCAGCTGTATCTCTGACTCTAAAGCCAGGTTCAACCAGTCCAACGTACGTAGAGAAAGGAAAGTCCTTAACATTGAACGTAACCTATGATTATGATGGCAGTGAAGTTGTTGAAATGTTCTGGAGAAAAGACTCCATTGTAAGGTTATGTAGAAAACGTAATCCTGGTGCTGAAAAGAAATTTGATGTCAGAGCTTCTATTAAAGGAAAGGCTAGTTTGGTTTTAGTGAACACCACGCTGAAAGATAATGGAACATATGAAGTTCGAGCAACGGCTGATGATGTTTCAGTTGAAAATAAAGAAGAATTTCTCGTTATTATTCAAGGTAAGTTTGTGGTTTTTATTGCACTATAATTATATTGATTTATATATTTTTTTGTAATGACTACGTTTATGATGTATCAGTGTTCTACTGGTCCCAGTTTTGCAATTACTTTTGATAAAATGCGTTTATAAATTAAATAACAACACATGCTCTGATTGGCTAATGCAAGAATCAACAATTATTGGATGAGGCTAAGCATGGCATGATATCAAGAATTATCCCGACCGAGCTTAATGTTATCTGCCGAAGCCGAATGTAATTTTTGCGCGCTTTGAGGTAGTGACGTCTGTTCCCGAGTAATAATGACGATCGATATGAACATTTTAACATTTTTTATAATAAAGAAACGAAAATAAAAAAGGTAAACTTGAAAATAAAATATACGAAGACCCACAAAAACTCGTCTTCGATAACAACATTACTGAGCAACACCGCTGCGAAACGTTTATGGACGCGTGAATTCGCTGAGTAAATATTGCAAGAGAAGTGGTAACAAGCCGTAGCGACAACAACCAGACAGTGAAGACTAAGTAAGACTCGACTATTCATTTGTGTTTTTAAAAAAGGGTAAAGAAAATTACGAAGGGGTAAATTCAGAATATGTTACAATATTGACAAGGAAGCCATGCAATGCTTATAATTTTAACTTTTGTGTCGGACTCTCGGACCAGTCCAAATATTTCAGTGTTTTCCCGCTCTTTTTCCGAGGACGAGCTCGGACGTCGCGCATGCGCAAAACGTTTGGCAGCGGTGTCTTACTGAGCATGCTCAAATTTCGGTTCCAGTCTCCATGCTGAATGGGTCCCGGGACCGGAGGTATATTAATCTCCCGAACATTCATTCTCCCCTTCTTGACGCAATAATGTCAAAAAATATCAACAATAAATACAAATTTTTGTTTTTAACAAGGCTCATGTAACAATGTACTGTAAAATGCTTACAAACAACACTGTCCAATTCAACGTTTCTCTAAAGGACACAGCTTGATGATAGGTCTCGATAATGTTTCCCACTTTGAACGTCTGCGACTCGAACTCTTCCATCTGCTCCCGGATACGTCCTGATAATGCGACCAAGGGGCCATCTTCCTCTGGGGGTGTCAACTGACATTACGATGACCACATCACCCACTTGTATGTTGTCTTGATCTCGATGTCACTTCTTCCTCTTGTTTAGTCCAGGGAGCCATTCCCACGTCCATCGATGCCAAAAGTGTCGGAAAAGCTCTTGCACTCGGCGCCACCTTCGTCTGGGTTTAAAGCGACACTCCCTACACTCTCAGGCGCAAATCATCCTCACACTTGCCCATGCAAGAAGTGGTTGGGTGTCAGAGGTACTATGTCTTCCGGACTGACTGATTGGTAGGTCAGTGGTCGAGAGTCGATCAGTCCCTCAGCCTCCACGACTGCACTTAGAAACTCTTCATCTGTAATGTCAGCACAACCCAAAATGGCATAGATAGCTTTCTTTGCCGCCTTTATCATCACTTCATGGACACCACTGAAATGTGGGGCGAATGGTGGATGAAAGTGCCACTTCACTCCATAACTGGCTGTAGTGTCCTGGATCCTTTTTTTATCCAAGGCTTTCAATTCCTTCAACTCGTTGTTCCCCCAAACAAAGTTAGTTCCATTGTCGCGATGCCATTCGAAAGAATGCATTAAGGAAGGAGTCGGTATCAAGACTGTACGCTACTTCAAGATGTACCACTCTGGTAGCCAGACAGGTAAACAAGCACAGGTACCTTTTCTGACGGGTCTTTCCTCTACCTTGCTTGGTGATGAAAGGTCCATCAAAGTCGACAGAGGTCTGGTTGAAGGCACACAACGACTTCCGTGTCCGCATTTCCGGCAATGGTGCCATTACCTGCTTCGCTGGCGTGGCTTTCCTTCGTCTACATTGCATGCATTCTCTTTCCCACTCTCTAATGGCTTCTCTGGCCGAGATTACCCAATATCGGGCGGACAGCTGGGCAAGTACTTGATTGGTTCCTCCATGCAGATTCTGTTCGTGAGCATCCTTGATTATCAGCTTGTTAACCCAATGACTCCGGGGTAAAATTATGAGATAACGAGCTTCCCATGGCAGGCTCTCTGCATAGCAACGTCTTCCATCACACCTCAGTACATCATCTTCTTCTGCTTTCGGTCTCAACGGTAGTAACTCTGATCCAAGGGGTAGTTCCTTCCCTGCTCTCAAAGCTCGGATCTCCTCTTTGAATGCTTCTTGTTGAGCGAGTATGATGAAACGCCTTCCTGCGGTGGTGATTTCTTCTGGTTTGATTGGTCCTTTTCTACGAAGCTTTGGCGGCAACCGACAATTATCTACGAAACGATTCACTCTTGAAGAGACTCTGGTGAGTTTAGTCCAACTTGAGTATCTTGTTGGGTCCAGGCGCTTCTCACTGGTTGATGTAACAATGGTCTGATCTGCGACTTGCTTCTGTGCAAGGTACTGCTTACGGATCTCTATATCTGGTTCATATTTAGCTTGAATGTTTGTCTCGGGCCATTCTGTCTGATCTTGCATCAGAAATGATGGGCCGTTCTACCATTTGTCTTCTTTAGCGAGTTCGGCAACATTCAATCCTCTCGTCAATAGGTCTGCTGGATTCTGTTTTGTTGGTACGTGTCTCCACTGTGCTGGATTTGTCATGTTCTGGATCTCCCCCACACGATTCGCCACAAACGGTTTGAATGGCCGACTTCGTCCTGGGATCCAGTACAGGACATCCATGCTATCGACCAGAATGTCCATTCAGAATTTGTAATATTTAGCACATGTCCAATGACCTCAGCAAGTCGGAGTCCAATGATGGCTGCCATAAGTTCCAAACGCGGTATACTCGCGAGTAGTATAGGATATGGGGGTACGAGCGCATTTTTTTTTTTGGGATATCGGCGATACCATCACTTTTTTCCATACCCCGGTACCATCACCTTTTCAGGTGGTCTATACCATCACTTTTTCCGCTAAATCGCCATACCTCCAGTACCATCACTTTTTCCATACCTCCGGTACCATCACTTTTTACGCTAAATCGCCAGCATTGCCTCAGGGACCTGTGAAGTTGATGGTACCATCACTTTTCGCTGCTGGCCCTGCCGCTGGCCCTGCCGCTGGCCTTGCCGTTGGTATCGTCGTTGGCCCTGCCGTTGGTGCTTTTACTGGTCCACGGCTTTTCCAACGACTTACGTCATGGCCCTGCCGTTGGTGCTTTAACTGGTCCACGGCTTTTCCAACGACTTGCACCATGGCTAGCTCTTAAATGGCCCACGGCTTTGCTAGCGGCTTGATACTTTCATCAGTACTTTCACTGCAGCTATAGGGGCTATGTTAACCGTTTATATATGTACCAGAAATTTTTTCCATTTTATAGCCTATCAGTTTTCCATTTTATGGCCCATCATTTTTTACCCCCCAACCGAGCAGCCACGACCTTAGCAACTAGTCTGATTCTAATTAGCGGGAGCTTGTCACCCTATATTAGCCTGTTCGCCATGCCAGGGGAAAGTCAGGTTAAATGTCACAATTGGTTGGTACCACCACCTTTCATAAGATCCGCAGTAGGTGAGGAAGAATTATGGGCTGGCGACAGGCGACAGCCTGGAGAATACCAGCCCATTTCTTCCGAGTGTATGTCACCGCTACCATTACCGCTGGCCATGCCGTTGGTGCTTTTACTGGTACCATCACATCGGCTTAAGCCGTAGTCAGTGCACCATGCCCACGCGGCCTCCGGGGGGGGGGGGGGGTAGAGGGAGGGGGTAAGGGGGAGGGGGTGGGGGGTGACTTGCCACCCCCTGGCCCTCCCCCTCCACTTAGTCATCACGCGAAGTCCAGGTGCTTAGTCAACGGCTTGGTTATGTTAAAGGTCACCAGTGGTTGGTACTTCCATTTTTCACTTCCACTGTAACTATAGCGGCCATGTTAACCGTTTTTTATATGGCCTATCAGTTTTCCATTTTATGGCCCATCAGTTTTGAGCCCCCAACCGAGCAGCCACGACCTTAGCAACTGGGCTGATTCCAGTTAGCGAGGGCTTGTGAAAATATTTAAGCATACACAGAATCCAATATGAATTTTGTGTAGTTTTCCCAGTACTGGGATAATATAACGAATGCCGGAGTTTTTAACACCTCAAATTTATGGCCTATACTAACATAAGAAGAAATTGGTAATTTCAGCCAATTCCACCGCTAGCATCACCTTTTTCACTCCTCAAAGCAGAAACCGGCTAAACAGATACCCGGCCACAGCTGTTACAACCAAGATAATCCCCATCTCACTTTCCGGTTGTCAGTCAGTAAAGGCAAACCCCATCCTGTAAAACCACTCATCCAGGGGTCTGATGAGTTTATGCCCATAGGCGTAGCTACTGACACCGTCATTTAGTATGTACCTTTTATCGTCGAAGCAGCTGAGCGAAATTTTGTTGACTTCGTAGGAACCCAGCTGGTGGCGTACACTTCTTATAGTTTTCATTTTGTGCTTGAGCTGCTTTTTCTCTAGTAACGTGTCCTTATAGTCATTATGTTTTATATCTTTACTTATGACAGACTTCTTGACTCCCTTAGCCTTTTTATCTCCTTTATTATTATCCTTCAAGTAAGAGTACATCTTACTTTTCAACCCAATAATTTCCGTGATGGGAGTTCCGGCTGTCTCATCCTTCATCTTACCTATGACTTTCTTATTCTCTGTGAAGTGATACTCAGAGTCCACGGGGTAGTCACTGTTATCAAACTTATCACGGTCAGAGTGGAAGTCTTTATACACATCCCCAGTAGATATCTCATATAGTAGACTATCGGTATCAGTAAAAAGTAGCCTGGCCTTAGAACCATACAGATTTCCTATATATCTGTAGTGGAAGTCATACATCAAGGTCTTGGAGATGTCCAGTATACACATCCCAACGAAGGCGGGTCTGTTCAGTGTCAGATATTCCTTAATGTTATGTACGGCAACCAGGTTCTCATTAAATATTTTGCTACTTACGAATGTTGGCTTAGAAGTTAGTTTAAGTAGTTTGTATGGACTGGTCACAAGCCTAACGTCAACCCTTTTTCTTAAGTTCTCCATAGTCTTGCCGAAGATGCTATTGTTCATTAGTTTGAAGAAGTCTTTCTCAAACGCATTCATAGCGTGAGCCCTCTTCTGGGTGTTGTAATCGATGTACTGCTTTAGCCATGGAGACTGGTTGAATTCTAACGCCCTGTGGATTTTCTTTATCTTCATCCCTAGTTCTAGGTATAGCCTCAGGTTCCTGTAATGTATAACGTACTTAGTTTTATCCATTAGGTTTGGGATTAGTTTATGCACTGTTCCTACGGATATGTTATACTTATCCTTTATGTTGTAGCAATAGTCTGACAACATATCCGATTCGACTTTAAGCTTTTCTGGTGCTAGAGGAAAGTCATTATGTTTCTCATGAAGCTCGTCCGGATACTCCAGATCAACCTCAAGTATAAGACCCCGGTCAGACTCATCACCATACTTACTCAGGTCCACTGTGTCAGCGTCAAACCACTTAAACCCGCCAGTCGGTAGGTACTGACTCATAGCCCATCCATAGAGGTTGTTAGCATCTAGGTACATAAGATACTTACTAGGTAGATTTTCATCATATTTTTTCATATACTTGTTATTTGCTGCCCCATACCTGTTTGCAATATATGACGTGCCACCCCTCAAACCCTTCTCAATGAACTGGAACATATTTATGTCAGTCATCAGTTCAATTTCCACGCCAATCATTTTTAGCATTGCATCCCAGGACAACCCGGGACTGGAAAAGTAGTGGCATGGGTCCAGCTTATAGTACTGCAGGCAGGTCTTCCTAAAGTTTTCGAAAACATCAGCCAACAACAGAACATCTGACTTCATATACAGGTCATGGTACTCCCCCATATTCCCAAGCCTGAAAGTTCTCCAGACCTTATGAGCATGTGCGTAGTCATCATCAGAAATGTGCTCATCATTCAGGATGCTATAAAACTCATCCTTAGTTGGTAAGCAGGTGTCCTCAAACTTTTCGAAGCTGCTCATATAGTCATATGGGTAAACTCCCTTGCGAGTCATCAGCTCAAATTTTTCTCCCTTAAACTCCTCAGACGTCATCGTGAACCTGTCCCTAGGTAAGTTGTCAACAAGTCGTCCCAGAGCACTGGACATGAACTGGAAGCTATCTATGAAAACCAGATGCCGGCCCAGCATGAATGACATATACTTTTCCATGTTGTTAGGTATCACATTTATGTCCATTCCAAATTTACCTATTTCCTGCATTATGAAGTGGCTGTCATAACCCCTTAGATTATGAAATATTACTGGTATTTTGTCAGTAATCCTGTAAACCATATTACATTTGTTGTGGGCGGATCCCCTATATTTCCCGGTTATGTGGCAGTGATCTCTGACCCTAACATCTGAGTCCACATAGCTTTTACCACATATGTGACACTCTTCTGATTTTTCATGTTCATCAATCTCAGCTCTAGTCATAGTCATATCTTTGTTAAAGGATTTTTCCTTGACACTCTGGCAGTAGGCCACTTCCTTCAGCATCTTTTTCATAAACTTATAGACAGCCTTCTCACCCCTATACGCCTTCACCGGTTTACTAAAGCTATCGTCGACGCGGCATACCACCTTGTATGAAAACCCACAGTCTACATGCTTCTGGTACTCTTGTGTGTAGGACTTACTATCATCTCTACTAGGTGTGTTATTATGCATCACCAAAGCTTCAAAGTCAGCATATATAACGAAAGGTACCTCAAGCTGCTTACGATGGTTTATGAACGTGAGTGTGTTCTCACCCTCCTTGGGCATCTTTATAGCCTGTTTGCCGTTCACTACAATACAGTTCTCTCTATGGGCTGATAGTATGGCATCTGAGCTGAAGCACTGTAGGCAATGCATGCAGAAATGCTTTCTCTCCTTATGCTTAGTCTTTAGGTACATAAGCTTGTTAAAGTCCTTAATCAGTACATAATGTCTATCAATAAGCAGTAGGTTCATGCAGAGTTCATGTTTTTCCTTGGACACATATATTGGGTAAGCCTGCCCACCCTCATACCCGAATACATTTATGCGTATGTTATTCTGCTTTTCTATTTTACTATACTGTCTTGTTTCGACTGGGAACTTAACACCAGTGTAGTCCAGAGTAGGTAGTAAGGCTTTATCAGTTTTCTTGATTCTCTGAGGGTCTTTTTTCTGTGGGTTTAGATATCTAATATGGCACCATCTAAAGCATTCATTATCACTGTTATTTATGTTTATAAGTCCCTTTGCTGAGTTCCTAAGCTCCGGAGGTAGTTCTACATAGCTGCTACCTCGTAGTGGTTCATATGCTACCACATTAAGATAATGGCTGATGATACTGTCTATAACCCAACCACTACCTTCAGAGGTCCATGACTCATACAGGTTCAGCATGTTCTTACCTCCCACTGTAGCTAAAGACTTCAGGTGACTTTTGTCTATGGCTACGGCAGCTTTACTTCCGAAGTAGACGTCCTTGAAAAGAAAATCACCATCATCTTTCTCCTTCTTTAGTTTTATCTTCAGCATTTCCGCGAACTTTATGCCCCCTATATCCTCCATCTCAGTCTCAAGCACTCTGCATACTAGACCTCTTGTTTGGTCTATCTCAGATTCGGGATCACCACTGTCCAGAACACTGATTTCCAAACCCCTGGTGTAGCCCTTAAGAGCCCTTCTAGCCTCCACAACTCCCAGCTCGTTATGCAGATCCTGTCTACGTCTCGCAAATGTATCAGCATCTGGAGTTATCTCTTCAGACGGGTCTATACTCTCAACTGTTCTCGACATACTAACATCTGGAATTATTTCTTTAAGCGTCCTCGACATACTATACCTATATATTTCTATTAAAATAATTTAAACGCACTATATCTTCTACAGTAATTATATGGAAGATGTAGTAACTGCTAGAATCTTAAGGATCCGTAAGCAGATAGAAAAACTGGTAGATGAAGTTTTCAATCTAGTTGAGATGGAGAGGGAGTTGACAGACAGATATATTAAGTTTATAAAGTGCAAGAAATCCTGTGAAAATATTTGCAGTGATTACTAAGCGTGTTTTCATTACGGAACTTCCTACCACAGTACCCACATCTTACTCTCACCTCTGTCATATACTCATCAATGCGTCTATGTATCTCGTCATAATCGTATGACACTAAAGTCATATATCCGTTGTTATCCAGATCGTTTATGAAAGACTTCTGCCTGTCTGAACAGACCCCCATACCGTTAGGAGTCTTCAGCTCTATAGCTAGACCAGTGTAGGCCTTATGCAGGTTTCCTATAATAATATCAGGTTGCCCGCCTCTATACCCCTTTCTCCAGCTAGTTATCCTTTTTGATGTAGTGTCCTGATTTTCCCCTAGGCCTGGTATGATTATAGCGTCCGGATGGTACTTTCTTATATATCTAATCACCTGATGATGTAGGTCAGCCTCACTCATCAATGACAGCTGGTTACCAGTAAGTCTAGGTGCTATGTACTGACCAGTTCTCCTTATCGATGGTATAACTTCTTTGAGTATCCAGTTTTAAAACCTCTTCGCTGATGGTAGTTTAGAAGAGAACATCAGGCTGTATACTCCAACCTCATTTATCATATATATTCTGCTTTTGACCAACATCCCATTTATGGTTGTTGCTGCTTGCATCACTTTTCCCCGGAACCATATCTCATCACCATCCTTTTGCACTGTGATATCTACACCATCAAAGTTGTACATACTCAGCATACTATAGGTATATATATTTGAAAAATCTATTTAAACGCACTAAGCCTGACATCCAGGTGATGCTCTCCTGTATAGCTAATTACCTGATAATGCCGGAACCATCGGAGTCGTGCGTTTAAAGCTGTTCACTATTTTCTGTTTGTGTTTTATGGGTAAGACTTTAGGACATTGGCAGGTAGCTAGACTGTTAGCTAGGTTGTCAGAAGATATAGCTAACTCAGTGGGTAGGATACCCGGCAGAGATACAGACAGAATGATGAGAGAGTTAATAGATCTTAATAGTCGTTACACAAGGTTAAGACGTAAAGGGTCCAAACGAAAAAAGCGGTGGGTGCGCCCACCTTAGGTGGTAAGGTTTTAATGTCTTGCCATTAAATAACGGTAGACTCCACTCCAAACCTTAGCGCTGTAATTAGTTGTTATAGTTACGTACGACCTAGAGGTCATCCTCCTTAGAAAATGCATCTGTTTAGCACTGAGCCCATGACAACCGTGACAGTCATCAGAACCTAACCAAATAGCTAAACCATTACTGTCCAGACACGGGCTGATTACCAATAGGTCAGGTTGACCATCAACACCAAGTCCTGGTATTGTCACAGCACTTGGTACTTCAGTCTCAAAGTACTGGACCAGGGCGTCGAGTATCTGATAATCAAAGCCAGTCAGTGGGTTGCATTCTCTTACAAGGTTATACTTATAAGTGTTCTGAGTCTTCATGAGCCCCATTTCAGTCTCTATGGCCTCCATCCGGGTCTCCATGACCTCCGCATGGTATCTGTTCACTATTCGTCTAGGTTTACATTTCGCCATATACATCATAAAGCTCAGTCGAATGTCATCATAGTCATCGGACACCACACACTCGTATGAGTTACATTCTAGCCTCCTGAGGAACCTTGTCTCAGATTTTAACATCCTTGATGTTGCCCATATAGCAAACCCCATACACCTACATTTCTGCTCAATTATCAGAATGTCAGGCTGTCCAGGCATATATCCCCTCATACGGTTTATCTCATTATCCTCAGGTCTTACTATTAGTAGAAACTCTGGATTATACTTCTCAATATAATTGACCAACTTACATATAACTTTATTGCTATGATAATTGACCATATACTAGGTATATGAAACTGTTTCTTTAAGTGTCCTTCCACTTCAGAAATATAGGACATCTGCATTCAGTGTCCCAACCCAACTCCTTATATACAGATCCGAACAATCGATCATCAAACATGTCCCTACTATATCCGTCACACATGTCCCTAACATCCATAAGTAGTGTAAGACCTCTGCGACTGGCCAACCTTATTATATAGTAGCTATACCTACTCACATTTTTTCTTATCAGGTTAAGTCTCATCAGTACTGATACAACCTCCATGAAATCAGCTGTCAGCATTCTTTCATCAGAACTCCTGACAACTCCTAATATCCTCTTAGCGAACCACTTATTTCTCTTATGCACTGACTTTTTCTCGCTCCACGACATTAGGTCCAGCTCTGGCGCAGGTATTGTGAAAGGTCCTATGAAACCACAGGAAGTACAGGTTGGGAAACCACTACAGTTGATACGGTAACCACCACAGCTGCATGTATGTATCTTATCAATTTTAGTAAGTCTCCACTTCACATACTCATCCCTTCTACCCATATAATAGCATAGTAATATATCTTTAAATAAACCCTACCCTATGTGCTATGAAACCCATAGAGACTCCTGCTATAGCCACAAACATTGACTGATACTTCTGCATCTCCTTAGAGGGCTTATAGAAGTCTTCCAGTTTAGGTTCACCCCTAAAGGTCATACCATCTGAGGTGTATGTTCTCAGCTTATCCAGAGCCCTGTTAGTGGTATTTATGTCGGCGTTGGCGTCACTTAACTCTGCTCTTAGCTGAGCCAACCTATCCTTATGTCTTATCTCATTCTCGTAGAATGCTTCCTTGGCTGCCGTCAACTTCTCCATGCTTAGGTTATGTCTCTTAATTTCCGCCTCATATCCAGTGTGGTTAAGCTTGTTAAATAGGAACCCTGCCCCAGCAAAACTGAGTGCAGCGAATGTTGTCTGAATAGCTCCACCTGCTAATGCACCTGCCATAATGTTAACTAGGTATTCTTGAAGGGGTCCTCGGGTATGTACTTCTTCTGCTGCAGGTATTTGACAGTTAGTGTTGATGCTGTAATACCAACTGCTAGCTTCACATATGACTTCACACTTTCAGCTGATGTTAGCGGCTCCTTTAATAACCTCTTACTGGCCATGCTAAATAGTACAACTCCTATTGTCACTAGAACAGCGTCGAATCCTTCATTCATAAGTCCCTTCCTCTGAGTCGACATACTACTAGTGAGATTTAATTACAGTGTTTCCAACTTACTAGTCTCAGCTGGTGGTACTACTGGAGTGGTAACAACAGCAGCCACTTCCCTCCTGTCACTCCTCCATGCAAAGTACAGTGACACGCCTGCTACCAGAAGTCCTGCTAGTCCTAACATGTATCCTCTAGGTAATGTCCATGGATCTGGCTCCTCCATCTTTATCCTTTCCTTCATCTTCTTCTCTTTCGCTGCTTTGGAAATTGCTGCCAGCCTCTTACCTGCCTCAACACGTTTGGGATCTTTAGTCTTAACTTCAGTAGTGATCTTGAGGTCTTTACTATCAGACATCTTATAGATTACCTCAGGTTTACTTTGAGATATCTCACCGTCTTACTGTCAGATACACTGAAGATACCGCTAAGATAACTGTGAGATACTTACCAGTAAATACTAGAGCACCTCCACCAGCCTCCTCAATATCTGACCATGGTATGGTGACCTTGGCTGGGTTAAGCTTCTCCCACTTTTTCCTCTTTTTCCCCGCATGTATCACATCTGAGCCACCTCTTGTTAGCCCGACCGCTAGCCCCGTGACTATCGCAGCTATACTAAGATCAATACCTAATATCACACCAGCCTTCTTCACAGCTCTTCTATGCAACTTCCTTTGCCACTCATCATAGTACTCCCTTATGCCAGTCCTTAGCACCTTACTCTCCTCATCTGTGAGAACCCTACCAATTGACCTGAACTCACATTGGAGGTACTTCACAGAGTAGTCATTGACAAGACGTGAATCACTAAACTCCCTGGCGATCTCGAGGATATAATTGTCCAGCAGGTAGTCAATGAACCTGGTATCATTACACCCAGGCTCAAGGTCTAGAATGTTAGTGAAGAAATCCTCCGTGTCTCTGTGCGCACGACTTCTCCTTACCTGCCTCATCCTATCTTCAGAGACGGTTATTCTGGAATGACTATATATACTATAATCCGGCAACTGGTTATCAGTCAGCTGAGAGACTTTACCATAAAGCCTTGGCTGATGGTCTCCCCGGTGTGAGTAGGAGTAAGGTCACTGAGTGGTTAAAATCGCAGGACACTTTTACACGGTACAGGAAAATAGTTGGTAAGCATAAGTTCAGACAGACTAGGGTTTACTACCTTGGTGAGCAGCTGCAGATGGATCTCGTTGATATGGGTAAGTATGGAAATAAGAATGGGGGATACCGTTGGATATTGACGGCTGTTGAAATTCTAAGCAGATATGCCTTTGCCATCCCTGTGTATAGGAAAGACACCGGAAGCATGACCAAGGCGGTAACGTTGTTGCTGAAGAAATTTAAGAAGCGTTTTGGAGCTGATCCAGAACTGGTGCAGTTTGATGATGGTAAGGAATTTTACAATGTTGGGGTGAGGTTCCTACTGGAGGGAGCTGGTGCTAAGTACTTTAGCACTCTGTCAGATAAGAAGGCTGCTATTGTGGAACGGTTTAACAGAACCTTAAAGACGGCTATGTGGAAGTACTTCTACAGTAAGGGAACATATAAGTGGACTGATGTTCTAGACTTGCTGGTCAGTAACTACAATAACAGTAAGCATAGGACTATACTGATGAAACCGGCTAATGTTAATAAAAGTAATGAGGCTGAAGTTTGGAACACCTTATTTGGCCACACCTTGGGGGAATACCCTCTGGCTAAATTTAAAGTTGGTGACACTGTTAGGGTAAGTAAGTACAAAAGCACATTCACTAAGGGTTATGAGGCTAACTTCACGGAGGAAATATTCAAGGTTACTAAGGTGATTAGGGGTGACCCAAATGTTTATGAGGTAGCGGACTTAGAGGGTGAGCCAATAATTGGGAAGTTCTACGAGGAGGAGCTAAGTGCTGTTGTTAAGAAGGACCATGTGTATAGGGTGGAGAAAATACTTAAGAGGAAAAAGAAGATGGTCTTGGTTAAGTGGCTCGGGTATGATAGCAAGCATAATAGCTGGATACCTGAGAGTGATATTCAGAATATTGGTTAGTTTATGAGTAAAGGCGGTGAAGTATTTGAAATGGAAAACAGATACCATGAATATGATGAAATGGATTATGGCCAGTTGGAAGCAGAATATGATAACCTATTAAGTCGGGATGATGATGATGGTTCAGACATACCTGATAGGATTTCATATGTTGAAGATCTCATGTCTAAAGAAAGACCAGGGTATAATGATGGTAAAACGGTGACTATTAAAAACGCTAGTGGCTCCACCACAAAAGTACCAGGTGTTAAATTCATCCATTACCCAAAGGTTGACCAGAACAATTTCGTCAGTATTAGTGATGAGGTATATAGTGTACTTGACGAGACACTTGGTGATGATGAAAGCATACTCAGTGAAAGTAAGTATGATGAAGTTATGGAAAGACTTAAAAATGTTAAGGCGAATAATAAGGCTAGTATAAACGACCAACTTGAAAGGGTTGCAGCTGTGACGAAATTAGTTCAAACCAAAAACAGGGTCAACCTATACCCAAAAAACCGAATAGCGCAGGAGATACTAGACAGATCAATTATTATTCAACTAAAAGACGGAGAAGATACATTATGGTTTAAACCTAAATTAAAAAACGGAAGGTTATCAAGCAGATCAGTACAGATTATGAAACGTGGTAAAACAAAAGTCCCACAGTACTCGAAAGCTACTGAATCGAAAACCGCTGTTACCCAGTATAAAAAGCTAATTAGTGATTACAGAAGAGACATTGGGTATAGGAGAATCCTTGATGAAGAAACTGAACCAGAAGAAATAGAGGACTATCCAGTGGTTGATGTACAAGCCAACTCTAATAACTACAAAAATATACCTGGGCTGACTCATGAAGAAAACCGTGAACTGAGAGGTGTGCTGAACTCAACAAAATCCATAGATCCAAACTCAAGGATAGGTGAACAGGGAGCCTTACAGATCCAAGCGAACTACTTCGAGGAAGCAGCGAATAGAACGGAGGATCAGGTGACCTCGGATAATTCATTTAACAATGAAGTGAAAGAAAGAATGTTAGGACTAAGACGGGCCAGAGATCTGGTGCTAAATCAGAGACGACTGGAAGAGATAAATCAGCAGCAGGAGGAAGACATATCCAGGCTAGAGAAGTTCAAAGAGTGGGTTAAGGAAAATCTACTAGGTATGTCATCCATTGCTATCGCTATAGCCGGTATCATAACAACAGTTGTGGTAGGGGCCAGAAAAGCCATTAGTCAAGGTGCAGGTGCTGCCGAATCATTTGGACGGTCAGTCTATAATACCTTCAGAAAGTTGGCTAAGAGACTTGGTCCAGTGTTATAGGTCCTATTATCATGGCTGTCGGTAATCTATTAGTTGCTGCGCTGAAGTATGGTGCTATGGGGCTGGCCTGGTTGGCTAGCAATCTGTGGGTGTTGGTTCTGGCAATTGTATGGATGGTTTATGACAGATATGGAAAGAAATAAGATATGACTTAGTCTATGTTGCAGGAAGATAGGATCACCCCAAGCTATAAGCTTAAGAAACCAGACAGTAGTAAGAAAGGTACTAGGAGAGTAGTTGACGTAACATTCAACCCAACACATATATCCTCTGGTCAGGACCTATATGTAAAGCTAGCAACATTGCCGGTTAATCATGTTCTGATTCCTGGCAGTAGGATGCTTACATTCAACCTGAAGAATGGAAATCAGGAGTCATACCATCAGAACAACCTTAAGTCCACCCTGTTTAAGCAAGTAACCCACAAGCTCAATGGGGAAATATACAGGGACCTTAATGAAGCCCATGTTCTTAGGTGCTATGAGGACCTTTGGTCTAAGTCAAAGCGGGTTGGAAAAATTGACCAGGGTCTTGGTGGGAGTGTGAACCTTGCTAAGCTTAGAAGTCAGGATGCAAGTGGTGACGCTAGTGTTGCCGGTGATGCTCTTGTAAATGGTATCTATGGTGATAGGTTTACAATACCTATTGATGATGACTGGCTTAGTGAAAACGGATCTGTCTATCCCCACGCATTGCAAAACATACATGAGACCATACTAAAGATTAACACACCAGCTAATGTATTACTACCCGGTGGCAGCGGTAAAGCTGTTCCATCTAGCTTTAAGTTGGACAACCTGAAGCTGAGGTATGAGACAGTTGAGAGTGAGATGCTTGCTGACGAGGTTGCGGGTATTTACAGTAGGGGAAAATCTTCCTACTACAGTCACGCAACACTTGTTAAAACCTTTCCAGTAACTGCTGCTAGCACAAAGATCCATGAGAATGTGAACTTACCAAGAAAGTCTCTGAGAAATATTGTAATGATCTTTAAAAGAACTACTGATGGAAGTGAGTCTTTCTACTACCCATCTATTGAGAGTGTTAAGATAAGTTTCCAAGGTCAGCCAAACTTCCTGTACACACAGTCGATGAAGAAGTATGATTTCTTCAGTGAGGCTAGCCGGGTGTTCTTCCCATGCGATGACAGGTTTGATAGGAATGTTAGTGAGGCGAATTTCTTCAGTGATAAGTTTGCCTTGGTTTGCAACTTCTCAACAACAGCGTTAAAGAGGGTGCAGGGCCAGGGTGTGAAGCTGACGGATACACAGAATGGAATACTTATTGAGGTTGATAAAAGTGCTGGTACCACTGCCTGTACCTGCTACCTGTACGTGCTGTCGGATGGGTTAATCAACCTGGCTAATGGGCAACTGCAATCTATTCAATATTAGTGTATGGATAAGCCGGAGACTATTCTGATAGTTGGACCATCTGGATGTGGGAAAACTTACACGCTGCTTAACGAAATACTTTCTGTAGAGTATAGGAAGTATTTTGACTTCATTATAATACTCTGTCCTACACTGTGGATAAATATGACATACCTAGACTGGGGATATCTGAATAGTGACCCCGATGTCATCGGACTGAGCATAAGCCCAGACAAACTAGACCATGTTATTGAGGTTATAGTGAAAATTTACTCCGGATCTAAGACTGCGGTAATAGTTGATGACATGAGTAACACAGGTGATCAACATCTCAACGACGGCATGCTGGCTTTTTTATCATATAGTGGTAGGCATCATAATATTACATTATTCATTCTTACGCAGAATCTTAACAGTGTCGCGACTGGTATAAGGGACAATACCACCAGACTGTTATTTTTCAGCACACACAACAGGAGAAGTATGAGGGTGTTAAGGGATGAGTTCTTCGGACATATTGCAGACAGTGAAATGGAGAATTCTATCATTGCGCATCTTGCCACTGGTAAATACCTTGACATCAAACTCAGTACGCATCCACCAGTCTATAAAGTTAAATGAAATGTAACCTAATGTATGCCGAAGAGGAAAGGTAAGCGCAGTAAGTCTGAGCCTGTTGTTACTGAGGACGAAGCTATTGAGAAACTAGTGGATGAGCTACAGGTTGTGGAAGAGAGTATTGCTAAAACTGTAAACACTGATGAGCATAGCACAGACACCAGGCGCGAGGAACTTATAATTGCGTCTGATGATGGGTACATTACTCAGAAGTCTGGGCATATAAGAAAATGTAGTGAAAAGACATTAGACAAAATTTACAAGGCCTATGAAGCTGAGAGGAAGAAGGACGCAGATGGGTTCCTGACAGATTTACTAATAAGTCAGTTCTCAACAATGCTTGGTGGTCTTGACGCAATTGAAGATCCTGTTGCGCTGACAGACGAACTTAAGAATAATGGTATACTGAGAAAAGATGTTGAGAGTATTATATCAGTAGTTAGCCCATACATACCCCTGATAGGATTACTTGGGGGCGTTGCTATAACTGGTAAGCATATATACCAGCATAAAAGCAAACTGCCTGAGAACAATACACAACCTATAATATATGAACAGGACCCTAAGTAGATTCTTTGCTAAGTACCCATATGCTGACAAAAGTAAGTTTATAACTGACTCAGTTTTCAGCAAGTTAGAACCAGACGTGTTCTTCGGACCTGTCGACGGTGCGTACATCTACACTGGCGATAGGAAATTCAGGAGTAACATAGAATATACCAAATACCTGACGATAGATAAGCCACAACCAAGATTTCCAGAAATATGGCTAGGTGGTGGCACTGTGCAGAAAGTCCAGGGCAAGCGATATTGGAAGAGTGACATTGAGGGAAAATACGACTTCTCAAAGTTCACATACCTATCAGAAAACGCTATAGACTACGACCTTAACAATTTTAGGATTTATGTTAACAACCATAACTTTTTCATGGCAAAATTACCAGTACTGAGTCCAGGAAATCGGACGGATATTGCTGTATGGTGGGATAACAGCGAACCTTACTACCAGTTAATCTTTGCTGTTTGCCTAAGTACGTACTGCTGTGGTGTTGGGGTTGAGCATCTCAAATTCTCCGACGATGTGTACCCAGTGGTTACATCTATTATGCGATTCCATGTGTACTTCACTACCCGGCGAATATTAAGACGTCTTATAAAGGAGAGAAAAAGTGATCTAATAAGGGAATTCGGTGCTGGGAAGGATGTGATCGACAATATGGGAAACATACCTAGAGAAAAAAAGTTCCTAATTAATCCACACTCTGGTCAGAAACATGACCACGCATTTAAGGAGTGGATGTGGCGTCTTAACCCTGATTATAAAACACACTACAGAAGGTTCATTCCACTTAAGACAGATGGTTTTACCAGGATAAGGCTACAATATCTAAACGAGTCTATCGAGGCTTATGTCTATGCCGTCCTAGGCTCACAAGCTAAAACAAGGGTAAGTATCGTTAACAAGGGTGCTGGAAGTCTCGAGTCGCAACAGGAATTCAGAGTCCTTGTGAATGATGCCGTCGTTAACTATTCTGTAAGCACTTGGATTCTGAATATGAACAGATCAATATCAGATACTAACGTCATCCAGAACCTAGCCATAAGTCCTGACACGTGGTTAGTGCCAGGGTCACTCACAATACTGAGGAAAAAAATTATGGGATATAACAACCTACTTAAGCATGCGTCTGATGTTATGAAATTTGGTATTAACTCTGAAGTGAACTACCAAGGTGTCCACAAACAACCAAAGAAGCTACACCAGGAATATGTTCCACACCTGGAAACATTAGATGAGGAACCATAGAAGACGCATAAGGAAAATGTAGCCGTCCATACACCTAACCCTCAGACAAATAATGAGCTGGGGATTATCTTGGTTGTAACAGCTGTGGCCGGGTATCTGTTTAGTAAAAACGTCCTGTAGTGTAAACTCTTGATTTGCGTTTTCTGAGTGAAAAAGGTGATGCTAGCGGTGGAATTGGCTGAAATTACCAATTTCTTCTTATGTTAGTATAGGCCATAAATTTGAGGTGTTAAAAACTCCGGCATTCGTTATATTATCCCAGTACTGGGAAAACTACACAAAATTCATATTGGATTCTGTGTATGCTTAAATATTTTCACAAGCCCTCGCTAACTGGAATCAGCCCAGTTGCTAAGGTCGTGGCTGCTCGGTTGGGGGCTCAAAACTGATGGGCCATAAAATGGAAAACTGATAGGCCATATAAAAAACGGTTAACATGGCCGCTATAGTTACAGTGGAAGTGAAAAATGGAAGTACCAACCACTGGTGACCTTTAACATAACCAAGCCGTTGACTAAGCACCTGGACTTCGCGTGATGACTAAGTGGAGGGGGAGGGCCAGGGGGTGGCAAGCCACCCCCACCCCCTCCCCCTTACCCCCTCCCTCTACCCCCCGGGAGGCCGCGTGGGCATGGTGCACTGACTACGGCTTAAGCCGATGTGATGGTACCAGTAAAAGCACCAACGGCATGGCCAGCGGTAATGGTAGCGGTGAAATACACTCGGAAGAAATGGGCTGGTATTCTCCAGGCTGTCGCCTGTCGCCAGCCCATAATTCTTCCTCACCTACTGCGGATCTTATGAAAGGTGGTGGTACCAACCAATTGTGACATTTAACCTGACTTTCCCCTGGCATGGCGAACAAGCTAATATAGGGTGACAAGCTCCCGCTAATTAGAATCAGACTAGTTGCTAAGGTCGTGGCTGCTCGGTTGGGGGGTAAAAAATGATGGGCCATAAAATGGAAAACTGATAGGCTATAAAATGGAAAAAATTTCTGGTACATATATAAACGGTTAACATAGCCCGTATAACTGCAGTGAAAGTACTGATGAAAGTACCAAGCCGCTAGCAAAGCCGTGGGCCATTTAAGAGCTAGCCATGGTGCAAGTCGTTGGAAAAGCCGTGGACCAGTAAAAGCACCAACGGCAGGGCCATGACGTAAGTCGTTGGAAAAGCCGTGGACCAGTAAAAGCACCAACGGCAGGGCCAACGACGATACCAACGGCAAGGCCAGCGGCAGGGCCAGCGGCAGGGCCAGCAGCGAAAAGTGATGGTACCATCAACTTCACAGGTCCCTGAGGCAATGCTGGCGATTTAGCGTAAAAAGTGATGGTACCGGAGGTATGGAAAAAGTGATGGTACTGGAGGTATGGCGATTTAGCGGAAAAAGTGATGGTATAGACCACCTGAAAAGGTGATGGTACCGGGGTATGGAAAAAAGTGATGGTATCGCCGATATCCCCCCCAAAAAAATGCGCTCGTACCCCCATATCCTATACTACTCTCGCGGTTTGTGGGGGTGCAACTCGTGACTTTGAGGCTACCAGACGACAAGTGACAGCTCCATCCTCATACAAATGTCTTATGTATGTGACTGCGCCATATGTTTCTTGAAAGGCATCCATAAAGGTGTGCAGGGTCGTGCTTCTAACTTTGGCATTGATTCTGAGACATCGAGGTATGCGAAGGCTTGGTTGTTCCAAGGTTCTCAGCCACCGGATCATCCCAGTCAGTTCCACTTGCCCATTGCAGGAGAACTTTGGCACGGACAACATATGGTGTCAAGAATCCAAGAGGATCAAACAAGGTAGCTATTTTCCTCAGAAAGCTGCGTTTGGTTTCTTGACATTTCTCGAGTGGGTTGGCTTGAAACCTGAACTCGTCCTCTTTGGGGGACCACAACACTCCCAGGGTCTTGACAACAGGTAGCTCACCCTTGTCAAGATCCACCTCTGTTGCACAATCTGATGATGGGATATGCTGTAAAACCTCAGGATCATTTGACAGCCGCTTTCTCGCATGCATCCCTACAGTGGCCAAAGCTGACATACAACTCGATTCCAGTTTCCACATCAGAGACTGAATTGCTGTCGTCCGTGTACGTACTCTCCAGAACGGTCTTGGCTGCTACCATAATGGGAGCTCTGACTGATACTTCTGGGCATGCTGTCTGGCAACAAACTTTGCTTGAAACGGAGACGAGTTTACATGCACCAAAGACAACACGTGTGTGTCTATGTCTCGCCACAGGAAACGATGATATGGTCGGTCTTCTGGCTTCAACCTGATTTGAAGATACATCTCTTTAGTGTCACACATCAAGGCCACAGGGTTTCATCGGAATCTTAGCAGTACTGCAAACAGTTCATTTTGCAGCTTTGGCCCTTGAAGCACAGCATCATTAAGAGACACACCCTGGTATTTAGCAGAAGCGTCATACACAATTCGAGTCTTGGTTGTCGACTTGTTGGGTCTTAATACAGGAAAGTGGGACAAGTACCAAACTTGATCAGGCTTCTTTTCTTCTGGCAGCACTTTGCGAACATATTCTTTCTTCTGGTAATCGTTAATTACATCACTATAGGCTTGGCCAACTTCTGGGGATTTCTGCAGTCGCTTCTCTGTGTTTTGCAGTCGACGTAGCGCCATACTGTAGTTGTGTGGTAGTACTGCTTTCCATGGCATACCAACACTGTAACGGCCATCATTAAAGGTGAGAGACTGTTGCTGTCTCTGTTGCTAGCTTCTCCCCTGGGTTAACAGTCTGTGTTTCCTTGGGTTCGTCAATGTCTCAGAAACGTCGAGTGATGGTGTTCAAATCATCCGAGTCCTTCGCAAGAAAGGTGACGGTTGTCTGGTTTCTAGCAGCCCCTTCCTTAGGGTTACCAATGCAGGTCCATCCTAATGGGGTCAATCTGGCTATGGGCTCTCCTGGTTGTCCTCTGACATCTTCCAGCGAATACAGTAAGTCTGACTGATCTACTCCAATCAGTAGATCGACGATCTGGGTCCTACGGATGGAAACTCGATCTCCTTCAGATGCTGCCATTTAGACTTGCACACCTTCCAGTCTACTACTTCCATGCTACCAGTCACTCGTTCTGTTGTATAGGCTGAGACTTCCTTGAACGTCTTTCCATCTAAACTGCTAATCTGGAAATCGACAATGGAGTTGTGTAACTTTTCCTGGTTGTCATTCAGTACATTCACAGTCAGTTCACAAGACCCTCCTTCAAGGCCAAGCTCTGCAGAAACATCACTGTTCAAATAAGATCTACTGCTAGCTTCATCTAAGAGAGCATTTACCTTGACTCTCTTGGTCCCATTCATTAGGTACACAGGAACAGTTCGCAACGTTACGAATTCTAATGCTTTGCCATGGTGGTTGTGAAGGTGGTATTGTTGCCGGTGGCAGACTGATCCACTTCATTCACATAGGCTCCACTGGCTGAGGGATTCTGTTGGTTTATCTCCTCTCTTTCATTTCCTTGATCAGTTACTCTGCTTTGTTGTACTTCCACTTTGTCTCCATGGAGCATTCTGTGATGCGAGCTTTGCTTCGTTGACTATCAGCTCGTAGAAAACTCGGTCTCGATTTCTAATTGTTACATATTTAACGAAAGTGACGTAACAGCTGATCGACATTGAGAATTAACTAGAGTATGTTAACCAATAAGAAACATATATATATAGTAAGTACATTCTTTTTCACTTGATTGATCATTTTTGGAGAATTTGAAGTTGTTAACTGAAGGTTTAACAAGTTACATCTGAACTAATAAAACATAACCACTTTAATTTTATCCCAGAGCCATGGCGCGATTTGCCGTTCATGCGAAGCCTGGGACGAGGGTGCTTCCCTCCATTTGCACGCGTGTTGAAAAACCATACCATATAAATACGAAGTCCAATACGAAGTATAATTCCATCAACTGAACGCCACGCGGTTTTTCAAATTAGAACGTCGATTTGTTTCCGTGGTTTGGATTATTGCATGGATATGCACTTGTAACAAAGAAGCAACAGAAATTGGTTGGCGGATCTCAACATTTTAACACGCAGCAGGTAAATAAATCGTCGGTTATTTTCGAATTAGTAAACAGGTAATTTGTCTGATCCGTGCAAATGACCTTGCCCAGTTAAAAGGTTCGTCTATTTGGCTGACAGCACTTCCACTCGCTGACGAGGGGTGTGTCCTAAATAAGCGGGAGTTTTACGACGCAATCTATCTTCGCTATCGATGGGAGTTGAAACGTCTTCCAACGCATTGCGCGTGTGGCAAGGAATTCACAGTTGATCATGCCTTATCCTGCTTGAAAGGAGGCTTCATCCACCGTCGACACGATGAGATACGCGATCTCCTAGCTGCTGCTATTGACGAAGTAGCGTATGATGTTGCAAAAGAACCTGCCCTTGCTCCGTTATCTGGTGAAATGCTGCCACCGAGTGCCAATTCAGCTGATGATGCTCGAGTCGACATTGCTGCGCGAGGCTTTTGGCAGAGATGTGAAAAGGCATTTTTTGATGTCCGGGTATTTAACCCCTACGCCTCTACACATCGAAACCGGAGCCTCGCCAGTGCCTTCAACGACAATGAGAAGGAAAAGAAGCGACACGACAATCAACGCATCATTGAGATTGAGCATGGGTCCTTCACACCACTTGTTTTCAGTACTTTTGGCGGGTGTGGAAGATAAACTCAACATTTCCTTTCCTCGCTGGCAGACAAGATTGCTTTGAAGAAGCACTTTGAGCAAAGTACGGTGATGAGTTGGCTGCGGAAGAAAATATCCTTCGCCCTGCTGCGAGCTCAAGTTCTTTTCATTAGAGGAAGTCGATCGTTGCACAAGCGGGCTCCTGTTCTTAATGCATCGGACATCGAAATATCTGAGAAAAACTCTCAAATGTAACTCAAAATGTGATAACCATTTTGCAAAAATACACGTTTTGTATAGGTTTATGACTTATATAATATTCTATTTGTAATTGAATATTATATGTAATCGTACATTGGATCTTATTAAAAAAAATTTGTACTTGATTTGTCTGATCATTCGCCAAAACCCCATAGTATATAAAAAAACTTCTGGGGGTCTGGATCGATAAAATGGCGGGTTGAATTGAAGTCCTCAGGCCGCGCTGGTCAAAACACTGAGGGCTCATCAGTTTTCGGTAACATTTCATGTCACATGTTTTCAAAACTGCCTGTATTTTGCTGGAATATTTGACTACAACGCATACGGAAAATGCTGCTGGATTAATCACTCAAGTAATATCAGCATGTCCGACATTCAGAAATTGTTTAATTGTGTTTTAAACTACAATTCTACCATAACATTAAATTGTCCCACGTTACTGTAAATATTCACCTATTTTTGCATGTCTACCGCTGCCTGACTAGAAAATTTCCTCTTGAAATTTTTTTCCTGTTTTTCTATTTAAAAAATAAAATACGGGGGAACAATAACGTTGTGTCCTGCCACAAGAACGAGGTGTAAACAAAACAAACTTAACAAATATGCATCTGACCAAGATAATAGTGAGTTTTCCCATTTTTAAAATACTTCCCCTTAAGCCAGAAACTTGAAAGTTCTACCGCAAATAGCATTTTACAGTATCTTCTTCTGTTTTATATATGTTTCAAAGTTGTGCGTTATGCATTTTAAAAACAATATCCGAAATTCTACAACAGTTGTGAGAAGTCCATTTAATATTACTTGACGAGCAATATATGGTGCGAACATTTTGGACATTTTAAAAAGTTACACACAACACAGAAACTTAAAATATACATCAAATGAAAGCTTATGAAATGCCTAATAACATACGTAGACGATGTATTTCTACCATACATAGTTTGGACGTTATTAGCCATCTTCTTCCATAAACAAATATGCAGGATTACCATGATAATCAAGAATTGTGAAACTTTGGCCTGGAACCCTCGTTTTCATGAAGCGTGACGTAATTATCGAAAAGGTGTATTGTTTAACGTCCTTACCTTTGTGACTTGCTCTGTGTGATTTAGAGCGTCAACAAATCCCGGTATGGATATCAATTCGAGATTCAGACCCCGTTTACACGATGCCGGTACAATTTGAAAACGGAACAAAATCATGCCGTTTAGGCCTTGCGTTTACACGATACCGGCACAAAAATAACATGAAATGTTATATGCTGTATTTGCATACCGCCATGATTTTGTTCCGTTTTCAGATGTACCGCCATCGTGTAAACGGGGTCTCAAATTCAACCTTGCATAAACAACGTCGTCGTTGTGCCAATCTAGCAAACATGATTCAAGTTCCATTTTCAGAATCCAAATCAATTATAACTACAACTACTGAGAAACGTACGATTTGCACTAAGTTCAACGGCTATCAACAGCAAATTACGACTATCTGTAACAGTACATCTTATACTCGGCGTGTATCGAAAAAAATACCCAGATGTCATAATCCGCACAATTGTATTTCCATAAATACAAGTCAAGCACATTTGTATGTGCTTGACTTGTATTTATGGAAATACAATTCTCCGGGTTATGACATCTGGGTATTTTTGTCGATACACGCCGAATATAACATGTATTGTTACAGAGATAAGATGTATTGCCAATCACAGCCTATATGTCTTATACCATCGCTGCCTAAATGTCTTATACCATCGCTATTTGTCACCAATGCATGCCATATTATGAACAAGGTGGTTGAATTGTGCGGTGTGGTTACTGTAAACAACCCCTCGCTGGTTCTTATTACCGAGTCATGGCTGGATTCCTATATCCCAAAACAAGGAGGTATCGGACTAAGGGCGTAACTCTAACCAAGCAAAGTGGTACCAGATGATATATAGATTGGCATCCGCCAATAGCTTTCAGGGAGGTACTCCACCAGCAGAGGCTGTTGCAGATCTGGCGGAGCGACTGCAGAATGCATTCACCAAGCCCTGGCAACATCCTGCTCCAACCGAAGTCCCGAATATTAATACTCTAGTACCCTGGCCTACTGAACGATGTCCCTCCACCCATACCGTCTGTTGGGCAGGTCAAGATTATACTCAAACACCTCAATTCCAGGAAGGCAACTGGTGCTGATAAAATACCAGCCTGGCTATTAAAGCGGTTCTACGAGGAACTGGCATGGCCCCCGTTGTACATAACATCGTGTGTGCCAACATTGTACAATGCAAATATCCTGAATTGTACAAACATGCTTTGATCAGTCCGGTGCCCAAAGTATATCCACCGAATGATATTGACAATGACTTTCAACGGAACTATGTTCTGCCGCAGCTTGCCAAAGTCCTCGAAAAACTTCAGCTTAATCTAAACAGACAGGACATGAATATTAGCCCTAATCAACATGCTTTCACTGCAGGGCGCTCAACTGTGTCTGCGCTCGCGTGCGTTTCGCAAAAATGGTTCAATGTGACCGACAACTCTCACGATGGCCGGATGGGTGTTCATGCGCTTTTTCTGGACTTTTCGTAAGGCTTTTGATCTCGTAGATCATGGAATTCTCCTGCGAAAGCTTGCCGTTATGGGTTCAAAGTTTTTTGGAGGGCAGGAATCAGCAGGTTAATCTAGGAGGCATATTATCGTCTGTAATGTCCTGCCCTTTAGGGGTCCACCAGGGCTCAGTTATATCACCGACGCTATTTAATTGTGCATATCAATGATCTCAAAGACTCTATCCCAGAACCATTAGCCGTCGATACGTGCATGTACGCAGACGATTGCACACAGGATGAAGCTGTTCAACTGGGGTCCACAAGCCATATGCAAGAGGTGCTGGACGCCATGAACAACTGGGCTGACAGAACAAGATGATCTTGAACTCGACGAAAACGAAGGACATGTGGATCTGTTTTAAAGATTATGTCCCTGAGCCACATCCACTTAAAATTGGTGAAGATGTAATCGAAAGAGTCAGCTCATTTAAATATCTAGTTGACGAGCTAGAGAATGTTCAAGCTAGGAGCATGTGAATGCTGGGCCTCCCTATTGATTCTCTACCATCACTGAAGGAAAGAAGGGACACATGCAATGATTATTAAAGAATATGAGCGTATTAAGAACGATAGTTCGAATCCTTGTAATAAATTTATACCATTGCCCGTTCACCAACCATACAGTTTAAGATCTAAAAGGGGCCGACCCCCTATCGTTTCTCGTACAGAAAGGCATAAACAATCATTTATACCTAGTTTATACCTAGAGCTAAGTCACAGTCTTTTAAGTAATAGTTACTATTCTTGTACATATAATATGCCATAGCTTTTAATTGTATTTTTACCCTATAAAGATCGATATTAAAAAAATTATTGTAAATTATTATTATTATATGATTTAACTCCTTCCTGACTGAATCAATCTCCTGACTGAATTAGTCTTCTGGGACTGATGCTGACTTTAGTATTTTATTCTGGCTAACGCCAGACGATTTTACTTGACGTTAAAGTGCCTATGAAATGAAAATTGAGTTTGTCTTATTAAAATGACAAAGTAACATCTTTTGCAGTTTTTCGTTTCCTTGCTTCCTTGCTTTCAGTTTGTTTGATAATTATGTAAATGTCACATGTTGTGACGTACATATGAGGGACTTTAAGATCCACGACGCGGCAAGCTCGGTGACGCTCCCTAAAAAAACAAAATAATTCTTACTGAAAACAAAGTGAATGAATAATTTGCAATCCCAAGAGTATATATCAATACCGTCCTCGTTCTGTATACAACGCCACTCTCAGCATTTTTACGTCTTCAGAACGACGCAAACACGCTGAGAAGTGAGAGCTGTTTCTTAATGTTGACT
>CAXIUP010000298.1:0-2500 GCA_964035015.1 Corallium rubrum | reverse complement strand
CAGATTTTAATTTCCAGATATACTTAATTTTAATTTCCATATATATATATATATATATATATATATATATATATATATATATATATATATATATATATATATATATATATATATATATATATATAAGTATAGGTTATATGCCGAGAACGCGGGATATAAGTCATAAGTAGCTTAAACCGGACATCCAGGGTCGGAAGTGACGTCATGCTTTCATACCGGACGTGAGGTGTGCGCACACCTGTGACGTCAGCCTGTGCGCACACCTGTGACGTCAGCCTGTGCGCACACCTGTGCGCATACCTGTGCGCACACCTCAAAAGGGCGAAAAATGGGGTATGGCGAACGCGAAATCGTACTGATTTTAGAGCAAAATATGCTTGGAGTAGGTAATCCCCTGGAAGGAATTTATCGAAGCAGTTCGTGTCATGAAGCTAGATTACCATGGACAAGCGGCGGAACATTTTAAAGATTTTGGAAAAGATCATGAGGCAACTCTTAACTTTCTGATGGATTTGAGACAGAGTTCAGGTTTTTCTGATTACCAAGCCATTTTAAATTATCTTTCTTTTTGGATTAATGATCACAATGACAATGTGCATTAGACACTTTTATAAGCTTATGTACACTGAATTACTTAAACCGATGTTTTATAAGTTTATGTACACTGAATTACTTAGACTGATGTTTTATAAGTCTACGTGAGAATTTTCTACCATAACTAAACACTTAATAAGTATACTGTTCAGGTTTTTACGTTGTTTGTTTATGTAAATGGTTACACGAGAAAGAAACGTCATGTGGTTATTTTCAATGGGTACCTGAACCAGCAAAGTCGTCCCGCGTTGAAGAGCCGTTCATTTTTGTGAGATGAGAAGATGAGCACATGCTCATAACTGCTCTGAGCACTTGCTCATTTGCTCATAACTGCTCTGAGCACTTGCTCATTTGCTCATAACTGCTCATGAGCACTAGTACTTGCTCATTTGCTCATATGGCCCGATCAGGCCCGATAGAAGGTACGGCTTAATTCAAGGACTTATTATTGCTTAAAAAAATGAAACAAGACGCAATACAATTTTGATAAATTTTTATTTCACATAAGCATTACATCGATTCACTGATCATCATCACTATCTGAAAAACGTCCTTGATCTTCTAAAAGCCGTTTCAAAAGAAACTTTCTTTTGTCAACCGCTGCAGATAAAGCTTCATCAGGATCAAACGAGTCTTCGTTCACAAGTGTCTGCTTCGTTTCCATGATCTTTCCACGCACAGGATCCTTTTTAAGTGCTTTCATCCAACGTAAATTATCCACGTAAACGTCAGCGAATTCTTTCTGAAGTTCAGGGAGAATTTTTTCAAAGGCTTTCTGCTTAGCTACACTTTCTTCTTGCCCTTCCATTTGCAACGTTTTTAATAGTTCATCATATTCTGGCCGAACCGTCACTTTTGCATCGTCAATCATGGTTGCCCAAGGATCAATCTCTTCCTTTATTTCACCATCATCTTCGGAACTCTGACTGTTTTCATCATACGACGAGCTTGACATTTCTTCATCAGATTCCATATCAGGCTCCTCAGTGTCAGTGTATTCCCCTGACGGACAATAATCGTTTTCGTGCCGTCTTAGATTATAGCCTTTACTAAACATTTCCCCACAATATTGGCAGTTCATTCTTTCAGCTCAGACAACCTGTAAATGACGAGTAGGGACGGAAAGTCCTTATTAATAAACACCACTTGATTTTTGGACTAGGAATTTCTTTCGTCCATGCTTTCTATAGTTATTTCAACTTTAGCAACCGGTTTTTGTCGATCATTCTCTAACGCATTTAATCTTGCTTGAGTAAGATATGGCTGCCTTTTCTCGCGAGAAAGTTGATGAACATCAGCCAAATGGTTGGATAGCTTTACCAAACTTTGTTTCCCACATAAGGGACAATCTTTACGTCTTCGTGGCATGTTTCGAAATGAAGTTCTCTGATTCGCAAGCGCGTGTAATATAACTCATAAAATGACATTTAGACGTCTAGTCAGCAATCGGGCCATCGGGCCTGATCGGGCCATATGAGCAAATGAGCAAGTGCTCATGAGCAGTTATGAGCAAGTGCTCAGAGCAGTTATGAGCAAATGAGCAAGTGCTCAGAGCAGTTATGAGCATGTGCTCATCTTCTCATCTCACAAAAATGAACGGCTCTTCAACGCGGGACGACTTTGCTGGTTCAGGTACCCATTGAAAATAACCACATGACGTTTCTTTCTCGTGTAACCATTTACATAAACAAACAACGTAAAAACCTGAACAGTATACTTATTAAGTGTTTAGTTATGGTAGAAAATTCTCACGTAGACTTATAAAACATCAGTCTAAGTAATTCAGTGTACATAAACTTATAAAACATCGGTGTAAGTAATTCAGTGTACATAAACTTATAAAAGTGTCTAATGCACATTGTCATTGTGATCATTAATCCAAAAAGAAAGATAATTTAAAATGGCT
>CAXIUP010000297.1:0-22915 GCA_964035015.1 Corallium rubrum | reverse complement strand
GTTGGGTAAAACATATAACGTAACATGATATAATCCATAATTACACCCCGATTTTACTAATTATTGGTAAATTGGGGTAAGTTTATGTCTCAGATGGGTAAAACATATAACGTAACATGATATAATCCGTAATTACACCCCGATTTACTAATTATTGGTAAATTGGGGTAAGTTTATGTCTCAGTTGGGTAAAACATATAACGTAACATGATATAATCCATAATTACACCCCGATTTACTAATTATTGGTAAATTGGGGTAAGTTTATGTCTCAGTTGGGTAAAAGATATAACGTAACATGATATAATCCAAAATTACACCCCAATTAACTAATTATTGGTAAATTGGGGTAAGTTTATGTCTCAATTGGGTCAAACATATAACGTAACATGATATAATCCATAATTACACCCCGATTTACTAATTATTGGTAAATTGGGGTAAGTTTATGTCTCAGTTGGGTAAAACATATAACGTAACATGATATAATCCATAATTACCCCCCGATTTACTAATTATTGGTAAATTGAGGTAAGTTTATTTCTCAGATGGGTAAAACATATAACGTAACATGATATAATCCATAATTACACCCCGATTTTACTAATTATTGGTAAATTGGGGTAAGTTTATGTCTCAGATGGGTAAAACATATAACGTAACATGATATAATCCATAATTACACCCCGATTTTACTAATTATTGGTAAATTGGGGTAAGTTTATGTCTCAGTTGGGTAAAACATACAACGTAACATGATATAATCCATAATTACACCCCGATTAACTAATTATTGGTAAATTGGGGTAAGTTTATGTCTCAGTTGGGTAAAACATATAACGTAACATGATATAATCCATAATTACACCCTGATTTACTAATTATTGGTAAATTGAGGTAAGTTTATGTCTCAGATGGGTAAAACATATAACGTAACATATAATCCGTAATTACACCCCGATTTACTAATTATTGGTAAATTAGGGTAAGTTTATGTCTCAGTTGGGTAAAACATATAACGTAACATGATATAATCCATAATTACACCCCTATTTTACTAATTATTGGTAAATTGGGGTAAGTTTATGTCTCAGTTGGGTAAAACATGTAACGTAACATGATATAATCCATAATTACCCCCCGATTTACTAATTATTGGTAAATTGAGGTAAGTTTATTTCTCAGATGGGTCAAACATATAACGTAACATGATATAATCCATAATTACACCCCGATTTTACTAATTATTGGTAAATTGGGGTAAGTTTATGTCTCAGTTGGATCAAACATATAACGTAACATGATATAATCCGTAATTACACCCCGATTTACTAATTATTGGTAAATTGGGGTAAGTTTATGTCTCAGTTGGGTAAAACATATAACGTAACATGATATAATCCGTAATTACACCGCGATTTACTAATTATTGGTAAATTGGGGTAAGTTTATGTCTCAGTTGGGTAAAAGATATAACGTAACATGATATAATCCAAAATTACACCCCAATTAACTAATTATTGGTAAATTGGGGTAAGTTTATGTCTCAGATGGGTAAAACATATAACGTAACATGATATAATCCATAATTACACCCCGATTTTACTAATTATTGGTAAATTGGGGTAAGTTTATGTCTCAGTTGGGTAAAACATATAACGTAACATGATATAATCCAAAATTACACCCCAATTAACTAATTATTGGTAAATTGGGGTAAGTTTATGTCTCAGATGGGTCAAACATATAACGTAACATGATATAATCCGTAATTACACCGCGATTTACTAATTATTGGTAAATTGGGGTAAGTTTATGTCTCAGTTGGGTAAAAGATATAACGTAACATTATATAATCCTAAATTACACCCCGATTAACTAATTATTGGTAAATTGGGGTAAGTTTATGTCTCAGATGGGTAAAACATATAACGTAACATGATATAATCCATAATTACACCCCGATTTTACTAATTATTGGTAAATTGGGGTAAGTTTATGTCTCAGTTGGGTCAAACATATAACGTAACATGATATAATCCATAATTACACCCCGATTTTACTAATTATTGGTAAATTGGGGTAAGTTTATGTCTCAGTTGGATCAAACATATAACGTAACATGATATAATCCATAATTACCCCCCGATTTACTAATTATTGGTAAATTGAGGTAAGTTTATTTCTCAGATGGGTAAAACATATAACGTAACATGATATAATCCATAATTACACCCCGATTTTACTAATTATTGTTAAATTGGGGTAAGTTTATGTCTCAGATAGGTAAAACATATAACGTAACATGATATAATCCGTAATTACACCCCGATTTACTAATTATTGGTAAATTGGGGTAAGTTTATGTCTCAGTTGGGTAAAACATATAACGTAACATGATATAATCCGTAATTACACCGCGATTTACTAATTATTGGTAAATTGGGGTAAGTTTATGTCTCAGTTGGGTAAAAGATATAACGTAACATGATATAATCCATAATTACACCCCGATTTTACTAATTATTGGTAAATTGGGGTAAGTTTATGTCTCAGTTGGGTAAAAGATATAACGTAACATGATATAATCCAAAATTACACCCCAATTAACTAATTATTGGTAAATTGGGGTAAGTTTATGTCTCAGATGGGTCAAACATATAACGTAACATGATATAATCCGTAATTACACCGCGATTTACTAATTATTGGTAAATTGGGGTAAGTTTATGTCTCAGTTGGGTAAAAGATATAACGTAACATGATATAATCCTAAATTACACCCCGATTAACTAATTATTGGTAAATTGGGGTAAGTTTATGTCTCAGATGGGTAAAACATATAACGTAACATGATATAATCCATAATTACACCCCGATTTTACTAATTTAATTATTGGTAAATTGGGGTAAGTTTATGTCTCAGTTGGGTCAAACATATAACGTAACATGATATAATCCATAATTACACCCCGATTTTACTAATTATTGGTAAATTGGGGTAAGTTTATGTCTCAGTTGGATCAAACATATAACGTAACATGATATAATCCATAATTACCCCCCGATTTACTAATTATTGGTAAATTGAGGTAAGTTTATTTCTCAGATGGGTAAAACATATAACGTAACATGATATAATCCATAATTACACCCCGATTTTACTAATTATTGGTAAATTGGGGTAAGTTTATGTCTCAGATAGGTAAAACATATAACGTAACATGATATAATCCGTAATTACACCCCGATTTACTAATTATTGGTAAATTGGGGTAAGTTTATGTCTCAGTTGGGTAAAACATATAACGTAACATGATATAATCCGTAATTACACCGCGATTTACTAATTATTGGTAAATTGGGGTAAGTTTATGTCTCAGTTGGGTAAAAGATATAACGTAACATGATATAATCCAAAATTACACCCCAATTAACTAATTATTGGTAAATTGGGGTAAGTTTATGTCTCAGATGGGTCAAACATATAACGTAACATGATATAATCCATAATTACACCCCTATTTTACTAATTATTGGTAAATTGGGGTAAGTTTATGTCTCAGTTGGGTAAAACATATAACGTAACATGATATAATCCATAATTACCCCCGATTTACTAATTATTGGTAAATTGAGGTAAGTTTATTTCTCAGATGGGTAAAACATATAACGTAACATGATATAATCCATAATTACACCCCGATTTTACTAATTATTGGTAAATTGGGGTAAGTTTATGTCTCAGTTGGGTAAAACATACAACGTAACATGATATAATCCATAATTACACCCCGATTAACTAATTATTGGTAAATTGGGGTAAGTTTATGTCTCAGTTGGGTAAAACATATAACGTAACATGATATAATCCATAATTACACCCTGATTTACTAATTATTGGTAAATTGAGGTAAGTTTATGTCTCAGATGGGTAGAACATATAACGTAACATATAATCCGTAATTACACCCCGATTTACTAATTATTGGTAAATTAGGGTAAGTTTATGTCTCAGTTGGGTAAAACATATAACGTAACATGATATAATCCATAATTACACCCCTATTTTACTAATTATTGGTAAATTGGGGTAAGTTTATGTCTCAGTTGGGTAAAACATATAACGTAACATGATATAATCCATAATTACCCCCCGATTTACTAATTATTGGTAAATTGAGGTAAGTTTATTTCTCAGATGGGTCAAACATATAACGTAACATGATATAATCCATAATTACACCCCGATTTTACTAATTATTGGTAAATTGGGGTAAGTTTATGTCTCAGTTGGATCAAACATATAACGTAACATGATATAATCCGTAATTACACCCCGATTTACTAATTATTGGTAAATTGGGGTAAGTTTATGTCTCAGTTGGGTAAAACATATAACGTAACATGATATAATCCGTAATTACACCGCGATTTACTAATTATTGGTAAATTGGGGTAAGTTTATGTCTCAGTTGGGTAAAAGATATAACGTAACATGATATAATCCAAAATTACACCCCAATTAACTAATTATTGGTAAATTGGGGTAAGTTTATGTCTCAGATGGGTAAAACATATAACGTAACATGATATAATCCATAATTACACCCCGATTTTACTAATTATTGGTAAATTGGGGTAAGTTTATGTCTCAGTTGGGTAAAAGATATAACGTAACATGATATAATCCAAAATTACACCCCAATTAACTAATTATTGGTAAATTGGGGTAAGTTTATGTCTCAGATGGGTCAAACATATAACGTAACATGATATAATCCATAATTACACCCCTATTTTACTAATTATTGGTAAATTGGGGTAAGTTTATGTCTCAGTTGGGTAAAACATATAACGTAACATGATATAATCCATAATTACCCCCCGATTTACTAATTATTGGTAAATTGAGGTAAGTTTATTTCTCAGATGGGTAAAACATATAACGTAACATGATATAATCCATAATTACACCCCGATTTTACTAATTATTGGTAAATTGGGGTAAGTTTATGTCTCAGTTGGGTAAAACATACAACGTAACATGATATAATCCATAATTACACCCCGATTAACTAATTATTGGTAAATTGGGGTAAGTTTATGTCTCAGTTGGGTAAAACATATAACGTAACATGATATAATCCATAATTACACCCTGATTTACTAATTATTGGTAAATTGAGGTAAGTTTATGTCTCAGATGGGTAAAACATATAACGTAACATATAATCCGTAATTACACCCCGATTTACTAATTATTGGTAAATTAGGGTAAGTTTATGTCTCAGTTGGGTAAAACATATAACGTAACATGATATAATCCATAATTACACCCCTATTTTACTAATTATTGGTAAATTGGGGTAAGTTTATGTCTCAGTTGGGTAAAACATGTAACGTAACATGATATAATCCATAATTACCCCCCGATTTACTAATTATTGGTAAATTGAGGTAAGTTTATTTCTCAGATGGGTCAAACATATAACGTAACATGATATAATCCATAATTACACCCCTATTTTACTAATTATTGGTAAATTGGGGTAAGTTTATGTCTCAGTTGGATCAAACATATAACGTAACATGATATAATCCATAATTACACCCCTATTTTACTAATTATTGGTAAATTGGGGTAAGTTTATGTCTCAGTTGGGTAAAACATATAACGTAACATGATATAATCCGTAATTACACCGCGATTTACTAATTATTGGTAAATTGGGGTAAGTTTATGTCTCAGTTGGGTAAAAGATATAACGTAACATGATATAATCCAAAATTACACCCCAATTAACTAATTATTGGTAAATTGGGGTAAGTTTATGTCTCAGATGGGTAAAACATATAACGTAACATGATATAATCCATAATTACACCCCGATTTTACTAATTATTGGTAAATTGGGGTAAGTTTATGTCTCAGTTGGGTAAAAGATATAACGTAACATGATATAATCCAAAATTACACCCCAATTAACTAATTATTGGTAAATTGGGGTAAGTTTATTTCTCAGATGGGTCAAACATATAACGTAACATGATATAATCCGTAATTACACCGCGATTTACTAATTATTGGTAAATTGGGGTAAGTTTATGTCTCAGTTGGGTAAAAGATATAACGTAACATGATATAATCCTAAATTACACCCCGATTAACTAATTATTGGTAAATTGGGGTAAGTTTATGTCTCAGATGGGTAAAACATATAACGTAACATGATATAATCCATAATTACACCCCGATTTTACTAATTTAATTATTGGTAAATTGGGGTAAGTTTATGTCTCAGATGGGTAAAACATATAACGTAACATGATATAATCCATAATTACACCCCGATTTTACTAATTATTGGTAAATTGGGGTAAGTTTATGTGTCAATTGGGTCAAACATATAACGTAACATGATTCAATCCATAATTACACCCCGATTTACTAATTATTGGTAAATTGAGGTAAGTTTATTTCTCAGATGGGTAAAACATATAACGTAACATGATATAATCCAAAATTACACCCCGATTAACTAATTATTGGTAAATTGGGGTAAGTTTGTGTCTTAGATAGGTAAAACATATAACGTAACATGATATAATCCGTAATTACACCCCGATTTACTAATTATTGGTAAATTGGGGTAAGTTTATGTCTCAGTTGGGTAAAACATATAACGTAACATGATATAATCCGTAATTACACCGCGATTTTACTAATTATTGGTAAATTGGGGTAAGTTTATGTCTCAGTTGGGTAAAACATATAACGTAACATGATATAATATCCATAATTACCCCCCGATTTACTAATTATTGGTAAATTGAGGTAAGTTTATTTCTCAGATGGGTCAAACATATAACGTAACATGATATAATCCATAATTACACCCCGATTTTACTAATTATTGGTAAATTGGGGTAAGTTTATGTCTCAGTTGGGTAAAACATGTAACGTAACATGATATAATCCATAATTACCCCCCGATTTACTAATTATTGGTAAATTGAGGTAAGTTTATTTCTCAGATGGGTCAAACATATAACGTAACATGATATAATCCATAATTACACCCCGATTTTACTAATTATTGGTAAATTGGGGTAAGTTTATGTCTCAGTTGGATCAAACATATAACGTAACATGATATAATCCGTAATTACACCCCGATTTACTAATTATTGGTAAATTGGGGTAAGTTTATGTCTCAGTTGGGTAAAACATATAACGTAACATGATATAATCCGTAATTACACCGCGATTTACTAATTATTGGTAAATTGGGGTAAGTTTATGTCTCAGTTGGGTAAAAGATATAACGTAACATGATATAATCCAAAATTACACCCCAATTAACTAATTATTGGTAAATTGGGGTAAGTTTATGTCTCAGATGGGTAAAACATATAACGTAACATGATATAATCCATAATTACACCCCGATTTTACTAATTATTGGTAAATTGGGGTAAGTTTATGTCTCAGTTGGGTAAAAGATATAACGTAACATGATATAATCCAAAATTACACCCCAATTAACTAATTATTGGTAAATTGGGGTAAGTTTATTTCTCAGATGGGTCAAACATATAACGTAACATGATATAATCCGTAATTACACCGCGATTTACTAATTATTGGTAAATTGGGGTAAGTTTATGTCTCAGTTGGGTAAAAGATATAACGTAACATGATATAATCCTAAATTACACCCCGATTAACTAATTATTGGTAAATTGGGGTAAGTTTATGTCTCAGATGGGTAAAACATATAACGTAACATGATATAATCCATAATTACACCCCGATTTTACTAATTTAATTATTGGTAAATTGGGGTAAGTTTATGTCTCAGTTGGGTCAAACATATAACGTAACATGATATAATCCATAATTACACCCCGATTTTACTAATTATTGGTAAATTGGGGTAAGTTTATGTGTCAATTGGGTCAAACATATAACGTAACATGATTCAATCCATAATTACACCCCGATTTACTAATTATTGGTAAATTGGGGTAAGTTTATGTCTCACTTGGGTAAAAGATATAACGTAACATGATATAATCCAAAATTACACCCCGATTAACTAATTATTGGTAAATTGGGGTAAGTTTGTGTCTTAGATAGGTAAAACATATAACGTAACATGATATAATCCGTAATTACACCCCGATTTACTAATTATTGGTAAATTGGGGTAAGTTTATGTCTCAGTTGGGTAAAACATATAACGTAACATGATATAATCCGTAATTACACCGCGATTTTACTAATTATTGGTAAATTGGGGTAAGTTTATGTCTCAGTTGGGTAAAACATATAACGTAACATGATATAATCCATAATTACCCCCCGATTTACTAATTATTGGTAAATTGAGGTAAGTTTATGTCTCAGATGGGTCAAACATATAACGTAACATGATATAATCCATAATTACACCCCGATTTTACTAATTATTGGTAAATTGGGGTAAGTTTATGTCTCAGTTGGGTAAAACATATAACGTAACATGATATAATCCATAATTACACCCCTATTTTACTAATTATTGGTAAATTGGGGTAAGTTTATGTCTCAGTTGGGTAAAACATATAACGTAACATGATATAATCCATAATTACCCCCCGATTTACTAATTATTGGTAAATTGAGGTAAGTTTATTTCTCAGATGGGTCAAACATATAACGTAACATGATATAATCCGTAATTACACCGCGATTTACTAATTATTGGTAAATTGGGGTAAGTTTATGTCTCAGTTGGGTAAAAGATATAACGTAACATGATATAATCCTAAATTACACCCCAATTAACTAATTATTGGTAAATTGGGGTAAGTTTATGTCTCAGATGGGTAAAACATATAACGTAACATGATATAATCCATAATTACACCCCGATTTTACTAATTTAATTATTGGTAAATTGGGGTAAGTTTATGTCTCAGTTGGGTAAAACATATAACGTAACATGATATAATCCATAATTACACCCCGATTTTACTAATTATTGGTAAATTGGGGTAAGTTTATGTGTCAATTGGGTCAAACATATAACGTAACATGATTCAATCCATAATTACACCCCGATTTACTAATTATTGGTAAATTGGGGTAAGTTTATGTCTCACTTGGGTAAAAGATATAACGTAACATGATATAATCCAAAATTACACCCCGATTAACTAATTATTGGTAAATTGGGGTAAGTTTGTGTCTTAGATAGGTAAAACATATAACGTAACATGATATAATCCGTAATTACACCCCGATTTACTAATTATTGGTAAACTGGGGTAAGTTTATGTCTCAGTTGGGTAAAACATATAACGTAACATGATATAATCCGTAATTACACCGCGATTTACTAATTATTGGTAAATTGGGGTAAGTTTATGTCTCAGTTGGGTAAAAGATATAACGTAACATGACATAATCCAAAATTACACCCCGATTAACTAATTATTGGTAAATTGGGGTATGTTTATGTCTCAGATGGGTAAAACATATAACGTAACATGATATAATCCATAATTACACCCCGATTTTACTAATTATTGGTAAATTGGGGTAAGTTTATGTGTCAATTGGGTCAAACATATAACGTAACATGATTCAATCCATAATTACACCCCGATTTACTAATTATTGGTAAATTGGGGTAAGTTTATGTCTCACTTGGGTAAAAGATATAACGTAACATGATATAATCCTAAATTACACCCCGATTAACTAATTATTGGTAAATTGGGGTAAGTTTATGTGTCAGTTTGGTCAAACATATAACGTAACATAATATAATCCATAATTACACCCCTATTTTACTAATTATTGGTAAATTGGGGTAAGTTTATGTCTCAGTTGGGTCAAACATATAATGTAACATGATATAATCCAAAATTACACCCCGATTAACTAATTATTGGTAAATTGGGGTAAGTTTATGTCTTAGATAGGTAAAACATATAACGTAACATGATATAATCCGTAATTACACCCCGATTTACTAATTATTGGTAAATTGGGGTAAGTTTATGTCTCAGTTGGGTAAAACATATAACGTAACATGATATAATCCGTAATTACACCGCGATTTACTAATTATTGGTAAATTGGGGTAAGTTTATGTGTCAGTTTGGTCAAACATATAACGTAACATAATATAATCCATAATTACACCCCCATTTTACTAATTATTGGTAAATTGGGGTAAGTTTATGTCTCAGTTGAGTCAAACATATAACGTAACATGATATAATCCATAATTACACCCCGATTTTACTAATTATTGGTAAATTGGGGTAAGTTTATGTGTCAATTGGGTCAAACATATAACGTAACATGATTGAATCCATAATTACACCCCGATTTTACTAATTATTGGTAAATTGGGGTAAGTTTATGTCTCAGATGGGTAAAACATATAACGTAACATGATATAATCCGTAATTACACCGCGATTTACTAATTATTGGTAAATTGGGGTAAGTTTATGTCTCAGTTGGGTAAAAGATATAACGTAACATGACATAATCCAAAATTACACCCCGATTAACTAATAATTGGTAAATTGGGGTAAGTTTATGTCTCAGATGGGTAAAACATATAACGTAACATGATATAATCCATAATTACACCCCGATTTTACTAATTATTGGTAAATTGGGGTAAGTTTATGTGTCAATTGGGTCAGACATATAACGTAACATGATTCAATCCATAATTACACCTCGATTTACTAATTATTGGTAAATTGGGGTAAGTTTATGTCTCACTTGGGTAAAAGATATAACGTAACATGATATAATCCTAAATTACACCCCGATTAACTAATTATTGGTAAATTGGGGTAAGTTTATGTGTCAGTTTGGTCAAACATATAACGTAACATAATATAATCCATAATTACACCCCTATTTTACTAATTATTGGTAAATTGGGGTAAGTTTATGTCTCAGTTGGGTAAAACATATAACGTAACATGATATAATCCGTAATTACACCGCGATTTTACTAATTATTGGTAAATTGGGGTAAGTTTATGTCTCAGTTGGGTAAAACATATAACGTAACATGATATAATATCCATAATTACCCCCCGATTTACTAATTATTGGTAAATTGAGGTAAGTTTATTTCTCAGATGGGTCAAACATATAACGTAACATGATATAATCCATAATTACACCCCGATTTTACTAATTATTGGTAAATTGGGGTAAGTTTATGTCTCAGTTGGGTAAAACATATAACGTAACATGATATAATCCATAATTACACCCCTATTTTACTAATTATTGGTAAATTGGGGTAAGTTTATGTCTCAGTTGGGTAAAACATATAACGTAACATGATGTAATCCATAATTACCCCCCGATTTACTAATTATTGGTAAATTGAGGTAAGTTTATTTCTCAGATGGGTCAAACATATAACGTAACATGATATAATCCGTAATTACACCGCGATTTACTAATTATTGGTAAATTGGGGTAAGTTTATGTCTCAGTTGGGTAAAAGATATAACGTAACATGATATAATCCTAAATTACACCCCGATTAACTAATTATTGGTAAATTGGGGTAAGTTTATGTCTCAGATGGGTAAAACATATAACGTAACATGATATAATCCATAATTACACCCCGATTTTACTAATTTAATTATTGGTAAATTGGGGTAAGTTTATGTCTCAGTTGGGTCAAACATATAACGTAACATGATATAATCCATAATTACACCCCGATTTTACTAATTATTGGTAAATTGGGGTAAGTTTATGTGTCAATTGGGTCAAACATATAACGTAACATGATTCAATCCATAATTACACCCCGATTTACTAATTATTGGTAAATTGGGGTAAGTTTATGTCTCACTTGGGTAAAAGATATAACGTAACATGATATAATCCAAAATTACACCCCGATTAACTAATTATTGGTAAATTGGGGTAAGTTTGTGTCTTAGATAGGTAAAACATATAACGTAACATGATATAATCCGTAATTACACCCCGATTTACTAATTATTGGTAAACTGGGGTAAGTTTATGTCTCAGTTGGGTAAAACATATAACGTAACATGATATAATCCGTAATTACACCGCGATTTACTAATTATTGGTAAATTGGGGTAAGTTTATGTCTCAGTTGGGTAAAAGATATAACGTAACATGACATAATCCAAAATTACACCCCGATTAACTAATTATTGGTAAATTGGGGTAAGTTTATGTCTCAGATGGGTAAAACATATAACGTAACATGATATAATCCATAATTACACCCCGATTTTACTAATTATTGGTAAATTGGGGTAAGTTTATGTGTCAATTGGGTCAAACATATAACGTAACATGATTCAATCCATAATTACACCCCGATTTACTAATTATTGGTAAATTGGGGTAAGTTTATGTCTCACTTGGGTAAAAGATATAACGTAACATGATATAATCCTAAATTACACCCCGATTAACTAATTATTGGTAAATTGGGGTAAGTTTATGTGTCAGTTTGGTCAAACATATAACGTAACATAATATAATCCATAATTACACCCCTATTTTACTAATTATTGGTAAATTGGGGTAAGTTTATGTCTCAGTTGGGTCAAACATATAACGTAACATGATATAATCCATAATTACACCCCGATTTACTAATTATTGGTAAATTGGGGTAAGTTTATGTCTCAGATAGGTAAAACATATAACGTAACATGATATAATCCGTAATTACACCCCGATTTTACTAATTATTGGTAAATTGGGGTAAGTTTATGTCTCAGTTGGGTAAAACATATAACGTAACATGATATAATCCGTAATTACACCGCGATTTACTAATTATTGGTAAATTGGGGTAAGTTTATGTGTCAGTTTGGTCAAACATATAACGTAACATAATATAATCCATAATTACACCCCCATTTTACTAATTATTGGTAAATTGGGGTAAGTTTATGTCTCAGTTGAGTCAAACATATAACGTAACATGATATAATCCATAATTACACCCCGATTTTACTAATTATTGGTAAATTGGGGTACGTTTATGTGTCAATTGGGTCAAACATATAACGTAACATGATTGAATCCATAATTACACCCCGATTTTACTAATTATTGGTAAATTGGGGTAAGTTTATGTCTCAGATGGGTAAAACATATAACGTAACATGATATAATCCGTAATTACACCGCGATTTACTAATTATTGGTAAATTGGGGTAAGTTTATGTCTCAGTTGGGTAAAAGATATAACGTAACATGACATAATCCAAAATTACACCCCGATTAACTAATTATTGGTAAATTGGGGTAAGTTTATGTCTCAGATGGGTAAAACATATAACGTAACATGATATAATCCATAATTACACCCCGATTTTACTAATTATTGGTAAATTGGGGTAAGTTTATGTCTCACTTGGGTAAAAGATATAACGTAACATGATATAATCCTAAATTACACCCCGATTAACTAATTATTGGTAAATTGGGGTAAGTTTATGTGTCAGTTTGGTCAAACATATAACGTAACATAATATAATCCATAATTACACCCCTATTTTACTAATTATTGGTAAATTGGGGTAAGTTTATGTCTCAGTTGGGTCAAACATATAATGTAACATGATATAATCCATAATTACACCCCGATTTACTAATTATTGGTAAATTCGGGTAAGTTTATGTCTCAGTTGGGTAAAAGATATAACGTAACATGATATAATCCAAAATTACACCCCGATTAACTAATTATTGGTAAATTGGGGTAAGTTTATGTCTCAGTTGAGTCAAACATATAACGTAACATGATATAATCCATAATTACACCCCGATTTTACTAATTATTGGTAAATTGGGGTAAGTTTATGTGTCAATTGGGTCAAACATATAACGTAACATGATTGAATCCATAATTACACCCCGATTTTACTAATTATTGGTAAATTGGGGTAAGTTTATGTCTCAGATGGGTAAAACATATAACGTAACATGATATAATCCATAATTACACCCCGATTTTACTAATTATTGGTAAATTGGGGTTAGGTTATGTCTCAGATGGGTAAAACATATAACGTAACATGATATAATCCGTAATTACACCCAATTATATATATATATATATATATATATATATATATATATATATATATATATATATATATATCGAAATTGTTCGAATATATCGAAATTGTGGTCTTGTTCAGCAATTTTATTCGATTTCAAGTATGCTAGGCAAGAGCGTTTCCGTGACAAACAAGATGGACTGCTTTCATTAATTCCTGAAACCTGTATCTTTGCGGGTTCAAGTTTGCGAGACATTAGTGAGAACCAAAATATTGTTCTTCACTGGCCGCTCTTATAAAAGCACTTCCATTCGCAAGCTAATATTTGCGTCGTTTCAGCTGGCCGACCCGTCAAAACACTCCGGAGACCGAGAGCGGCTTGGCAGCTTGCGTGAAGCTTTCACGATTATCACAATTAATTAATTCAACGAAAAATATCAGAATAAAACTGATCACTCAGGTATATTTACTTGAAATATAACTTGATAATTTACTTGAAACCGTGATGGATAATTTATAAGAAGCTTAGCATTAACCGTAGCCACTCATGATCATGACGGAAATGGTTTGGACCGCCATATATGGTAGGGGCCTTCCTGGGTATTGGGGTCCTCTCGTGCGGGGAAAGCACTGCCAAGTCTACTTGTGCTTGCTGGCTTGCTGGCTTGCTTGCTTGCTGGCTTGCTGGCTTGCTGGCTTGCTGGCTTGCTGGCTTGCTGGCTTGCTGGCTTGCTGGCTTGCTGGCTTGCTGGCTTGCTCGCTTGCTCGCTTGCTGGCTTGCTGGCTTGCTGGCTTGCTGGCCTGCTGGCTTGCTGGCTTGCTGGCTTGCTGGCTTGCTGGCTTGCTGGCTTGCTCGCTTGCTCGCTTGCTCGCTTGCTCGCTTGCTCGCTTGCTGGCCTGCTGGCCTGCTGGCCTGCTGGCTTGCTGACTTGCTGGCTTGCTGGCTTGCTGGCTTGCTGGCTTGCTGGCTTGCTGGCTTGCTGGCTTGCTGGCTTGCTGGCTTGCTGGCTTGCTGGCTTGCTGGCTTGCTGGCTTGCTGGCTTGCTGGCTTGCTGGCTTGCTGGCTTGCTGGCCTGCTGGCCTGCTGGCTTGCTGGCTGGCTGGCTGGCTGGCTGGCTGGCTGGCTGGCTGGCTGGCTGGCTGGCTGGCTGGCTGGCTGGCTGGCTGGCTGGCTGGCTGGCTGGCTGGCTGGCTGGTTGGTTGGTTGGTTGGTTGGTTGGTTTGTTTGTTTGTTTGTTTGTTTGTTTGTTTGTTTGTTTGTTTGTTTGTTTGTTTGTTTGTTTGTTTGTTTGTTTGTTTGTTTGTTTGTTTCATAACTGGGAAAGCTCTTCGGATTGGAAAGAAAGCGACTTGGCAAAGGTGTCCCCGGGTGAAAGAGAAGAGTATGAACACCATCTAATGATGACTAGATCAAAATATTTACCTATGACAAAAGAAGATGTGTCCCAGTTATCGTCAGAGGACAAGAAAGACTATCATGCTACTTTTAAAATAAAAACACCTAAATATAATCTAAGAAGCAGACCTCACTAAGACTTTTTTATATGTATGTATGTCTATATATATATATATATATATATATATATATATATATATATATATATATATATATATATGTGTGTGTGTGTGTGTGTGTGTGTGTGTGTGTGTGTGTGTGTGTGTGTGTGTGTGTGTGTGTGTGTGTGTGTTTGAATCAATCAATAAATATCTTATTTTAATTCCTGATTCGCCAAATATTCTTTCTATGGAACACTGCTAATGACCTCGCCTAGACTTGCCTAAACGCTTAAACCTCTTAATACCCCTAATGAGTTTCTCTTTTGTCTCCTGCACGTGCACTGAGGATAAATATGCAAATATCAGCCGTAGCATCATTCACAAGATGCTTGACGACTTTAATAAAATAGCCGAGTCCGCGGTTTAACGCCTGACCGTTTATATTCTGGCAAACCCCTCTGAAGAAAGTGTTTCAATGTCTTTCGAACAGCTTGCCGAACGGTTTCTTCATTCAAGGCATCGTTTACTTTATAAACTAAAGCGAAATAAGCGACAATTCGGCACATATCTCCAAGTAAATGGGTAAAGATGGCCGTTTAAGTTCTAACTAATATAACATTCAAAATATAGTAAGGTTAGATATACTGCCGAAACAGAGAACGTACAGTAGGAGTGTAACGTTTCGAGAGAAGTCCTTCGCTCGAAATGTTAGGCCTGCAGTAATTGGCTTCGGCTGTTGCGGTGACCCTGCCACGTATTATTTGTTCTTGTTATGTTCTGTATTATTATATCCTACGTTCTCTGTTTCGGCAGTATATCTAACCTTACTATACGATTGTTGTTTCTACACTGCCTACGCAGCACGCTACTTTCATTACAATATAATATTCATGTATGCTATTAATTCAAGTCGATACTCAGCCGTCCCGCAGCCAAATAATATTTCGTAGGCTACAATAATCAAAGTGTGGCAAAACAATTGCATTATAAACTGAAATCAATGTTGGTTTTTGGTGCAAAGGCTTTCATACGTCTAATTATTCCTATGCTCTCAGATACCTTACTAACAAAATAATACTGTTTAAATGGCTGTTCCAGTGAAGTTGTTCATCAATCAAAACACCAAGTGTTTCGCTTACGTTGCATAACTTGTCTGTCATCGAATATGTGTTGTGTGCAGCGCAGCATGTCTCCTTTGATTAGGCATATTACGTACATAAAATAATGGGGTTATTTCATAACCATTATATATGTACGTAATATGCCTAATCCAATAACCTTACTTGAAGTATCGACGGCACGTCCCACCTAATAGAAATAACAATAATCGTTAATTTCTAACGATTAATCTCTAACCCCTAACACTAAAATGTTTGAACTCACGTTTAGGTAAATCGGCAAAAACAGGATATGTTATTTTTATGTTTTATATGTCTATGTTTTAGGCTCTCGTAACACATGCGTTGATGCGTCTCAATAAATTAATGTTCAACGCGTTTTTTGAATATTTAAGTAATGAATACGTCTACATGTAACATAAACAGTGCCAAGCACGATGGATTTCTGCCTGTAAACTTATAGCTAAATCATCTTGGTCGAGCGCCCAACACGCGGAGGAGGCCGGACAGCTGTAACGTGATTGTCACGTGAATTCCTCGACCAATGAATTGGCTTCATTTTCTCATCGTTCTCGAAATGAAAATTTTGCATTGGACTCGAAAATGCTGAATATTACGCTATTGTTATTCAATTTTTTCTTTAAAAAAGCAACGATATCGTTTGATATATTGTTGGACTATCCATATCCGCAGGATTTTCAAGGTAAATGTATTTTTCCACTTTGTTTTGATCGTTTATGTAGGTCGTGTCGTCGCTAAGCGAGGACCCCACTTCCGGTTTCTCAACAATTTTCAAAGCAAAAAATCTCGAATTCCAACGGTTCGAATTCTCCAATTTTGGGGTAATAAGTTGCAGAAATGTCTCATCTTTGATTCTATCCGGACGACCCCTGGTGACCCACTCACCGTTTTCGAGATATTCGCCGTTGAACCGACCAAGGTATTTCGGCATTTGCCAAGATGGCGCCTAATAAATTAAGAGAGCGTTTCGCCACTAAAACCTTGTTTTCTTCAAAAGAATTTTGGAAGTTTCCCAATATTTAGAGCTTTATTCTTTAGAATAAGTGTAGAATGACTGGTGGAGAAATATTAAAGAGTAAAAATCGGTATTTGTCTGTTTTTATGGTCCAAAACGCTTGACCTCGCTGTATAAAAACACCATCATTCTGGAAAAGTTGTATACATGTCAGACCTGCATACATTTGTAATTGTTACAGAATGTACTGAACTTTCTTAAAGATCTGCTATATCTGTATGCAGAACTGATATGTATAGATATTTTTTTATATATTAAATAACATTGTGTTCCAGGACAGCAGTATGATTTAATATTAAAATTGATGTGTGGATTATTGTTGGTCATTGTTATTGTGAATAATATATTGTAGTTGTAGTATTTTTGCTTAGTATTGCTAATTGGTTATAATTTGTTGTTCATATTATTTTTCAGTATACAAATATTTATCAATTATTGGACGAGTCGGAGCAAAATATCATGATTTGTCAGTGGCGAGCTACTAGTTATTTGCCGATGCCGAAGGCAGAGGCAAATAACTAGTAGCGAGACACTGACAAATCATGATATTTTGCGATAGACGAGTTCAATAATTGATTTATCATTCATAAAATAGTTAAAAATTTGAAATGCCTGAAGTAAGAGATCGCCACTCTTCTCTCTGTCTTCGGCATACTAAAATCTTCGTAAAACTTACTTTTTGTTGGCACGAGTCTTGCTTTTTATCTCACTAAAACTTCTTTTTCACTATTTCTTTTCTGAAGTACATTGTCGTTAAGGATGCTTCCAAATACTCTCGATTATTTCCTCGGATAGCTGAAGAACTAGCCGCCATGTTTACGAAAATTATTTGCTGTCAGCAGCGTTATCGCTAGTGCGCATGCTCATAAAATTATTTGCAGCTGAAAATTATTTGCACTCAGTTATTTGCAGGTAAATTAACCAATCAGAATGCGGGATAGAAACGAAATGAATGATAAATATTATTCCTTTTGCCCAAGTGGTCCCATTTCATCTGCATCAGATGGGAAGCAAGCTGATGGGGTGGGTGAAGTGTACCTTGTTTCAGGGCAGAGCTTTAAAACGACCCTTGAGGCACATGTCTTCTAATAAAGGGATTTTTTGTTGCAAAAGGGGGGCTCTAACCAAGTGGGGTGGGGGTGGTGGCATGTGCCCCTGTGTCTACCCCTTGGTTTGTATACCCATGAAGTGAATATAATAGTTAGGCATTGGCTGTACAGTCAACTCTTAAGACATGAAAGGGTTAATAATTCCATCTCACATCCTATTTTTTACAGGAAGTGAAGAGATACAGTACAGATGTTAGTGTAGGAATAACTTACTTTGGTGGCATATTTCAGACTGTGTGCCCGGGCACGAGCACCAATCTCAACAGGATTTTTACAATGATAAATTGATGGATTCTTTTTTACCAAATAACACTAAAATAATATGTAGTTTGAAGTTTTGCATGTTGTCATGTTGTATACATAAGGCAATGCATAATAATTGTGGACATAACTAATAAAATTTTAACACAGAAGTACTGTATTATCTCGCATATTATTATACAATCTAATTGCAAATGCTGGGTCTCAAAGCCTAATTGAATGCCTGCATATTATTCATCCCCTTGCTTTTGAGTGCTACTGCATGTACATCCTCATAAACAGTGAACTCTGTCTAAGACAGACACCATCGGGCTTGAACTTTGTCTGTCTTATAGTTCATTCACATGTCTACCTTAATACAGTAATTTTTCTAATGCCTTCTCTAAATGTGCCAAAGTTGATGTTTTCTTGCCAGGGGGGGGGGGGGGGTGCTTCACTGCAAAAATATGCCCCGATTGAATGCACCTGTATCAGTGTCAATACAGTAGTGCTTTAGAAGTAACCAAGATCAATATTGAGACAAACTATTTTAATTTTATTCAAGTTTCTTATTTACATATATATTGAGGATACATACAGGAAATACACTTTATTTGATAAAATAGAAATATTTGACCAGTTATATACCAAATTTATCAATAGATTCTGGAGGCAATCCAATAAATTATTTCAATTTTGAATTCACCTTAATACAAAGAAAAATACAAGATTGTTATTGAATAATAAATTTTAAGCTAGCTTTATTCACAATTTTATAAAATTTGGGATACAAGTGCAGTAAGTAAAAGGAAACAAGAGTATTTGTTAACAATTGGAAAAAACCCCAACAAGGATGATAGTTGTAACTACCCGTAGGAAAACGAAAGATCTTACAAGGTCTTTAAATAGACTATGATAGGTCTTGGAGACCTTTCCTAGACCTTTTCTAGACAATTATTAGATTTCAATAGTCTGTCAAATGTCTTGCAAGACCTTTGTGCCGCGATTGTCCTGAAAAGTCTTGAGAAAAAGTCTTGAAAAGTCTTAAATAGATCTACTAAATAGATTAGGCAAAGTATTTTGCCTTAAAGGTCAAGTCATATGCCGCAAGGTCTAGCAAGTAGCAATTAACGTCATTTAGGTAAAATCAGAATTAGTTTGAGTCCGCTGTATAGCACGCAAAGTTTGTGCTGTGACACAAATTTATCTGTCTAAGGTTCGCTGCAAAATTTATGGAAGATTCTTATTTTACACATGCAGTTCGTCAATACTATAGCTTTCGCTATGGGCTCGGGTTAGATTCAAACCGTAATATTTGTCGTAGGTTAAACTAAAGAATGAGCCGTTTAGTCCAAATACTAAACTGATGAGACGTTTTGAAATATTTTTTACAGTTGTCTGATTGCATGAGCGCATGCATGCCATGTACTTTTACTTCGAATTCTTTTAATACAACAATACCGCGGCCTAACCTTGGCAGGAAATAGAAAAAATACTTTGTTCTGATGCCGAAGAGATAACTTGCAAACATGATTATTATCATTGAACACTGTATAAGGACGTTATAGGCAGTAACTTGTGGCAGTTCTCGTATGCTAACCCAATCTAATACCTATGAATCTTAAGCCTAAATAAAATATAATACTCATTGACGACTATTAAACTTATCCTAGCCTGCGCTGCAAATCTCGTCAAAGATGCTTGCGGCTAATGAGTAATTCTATCTCGGTCAAGTGTCAACTGATAAACCATTTTGGCGCCTGCACTTAAACATTTGAATACTGTGCGTAAAGCCGTTGATACGGAAACAGGATTCCTTGGTCCTCTTGAGTGGAGATTCAATGATTGAACCTGTTTAAGAAAGAAGGAAAAGTGCGCTGGTACTTGCATTTAAAGCTATAGCTCTTAGCTGCTCTCAGTTTGCTGACATGGCATTTACAAAGAAGCACAATAAGCTAGCAACGGCTGGATAATCGGTACCATGAGAGGTAAGGTTTCTCCTGTACGTAATCGCATTACAGTGCTGCTTATAATCTGTATTACTGGCTTTTTTCGTAGTCCTATACATTACCATTTTGTGTAAATTCTTCTAATTGGCATCGCGTGTATTTACGTTAAACTGAATCGAATCCGCCAGATGACCAGATCGAGGTTAATAGTTTTGTCTATACTTGCTTTTTAAATATCCAACATATATTTTATTAGTACGAAAGAACATTTTGTAGTTGTTATCCCAGAATCACTGTTGAGCGGCTTGAGCCTTATCAAACGAGAACGCAAGTCATCACAAGTTGGCAGTCACGCTATCTCAGCCAGCCCCTCTGAATAATTTCCCAAAATATTATGAACCATGACAAAGTTAAAACTTGTTTAAAACACTCATGAAACCTTTATTTTGTTAATTTAGGTGTTCGAACGACCGCCACAGAAATTTGTGACTGCCAACTTGCGATGACTTGCGTTCTCGTTTGATTATAAAAGGGGTGTTTACATGAGGCCAGCCAGAACTCAGGACGGACAGCTAGAGTTTTCCATTTTGGTTTTTGTTTACATGAGGTCGGCCTTGAAATTATATAGACTTGGTTCCTCTGTTGCTTCAAGATTCATGTCAATTGTCTTCCAGCTTGTGAGTTGTGAGTTGTGACCGCCAGAGAAGAATTATTTCATGTGGATTTGACACGAATCTCATTTACACAACGCGGCGTGAACTGAAACTGAATCTCAGGCCGGACTCATGAAAACGATCAACAGTAAAAACACTACAACCGACCAAAAGTCAAACACCATATAGATCAGTGCAAACACCCCCTACATGTATCCGCGGTCACAGTGGTTCTTGTGTAATCATTGATATTCAATTGTATATGTTTCACGACTTCGCGTGTTCTGTAATGATTTAATGGGATATACTTATTTAAATAAAAGTAAAATACTTTTGATGAATTATTTAGGCCATTTCAAGACCTTTCGAAATCTCTCTAGACCTTTCTAGACCTTTCTAGACCTTTCTAGACCTTTCTAGACCTTTTTGTTCTAGCAGCGAAATGTCTTGAAAAGGTCTTTCGACCTGTCAAATTAGGATCACGGGCAAGACATTTGGAAGACATTTACTTTAGGCGATCTCTAGATCTTTCCCAGACAATTTTCTAGACGTTTTCAAGACTTTTTCAAGGTCTTTAAAAGGTCTTACATTTTCCTACGGGTAATTGATCCAGATAATTGCTACACACAACAATCAGAAGTTTACAGTAATACTGCAAAACATTAAACCATGGAAAAGGCATCACAAGGTTAGAAATTATGGGAAACTTTGAGAGGGAAATCATTAACCACTAAACAACAAATTATTGTTGATTTCTCACCTCACGCTTTTCTCCAGTTGTAACGAATCACACGTTGCACAGCACAACCAAGTCCTTCTTTGCTGTAAATATCTAATTCGTTTCTGATTTGTTCGATTATTTGTAACATAAAATGCGTCGAATCCGAAGGAACTTGAGTAGTCCTTGAAAACTATCTTGAATGTCCATCCGCCATAACGCCATTGTCACGAATATACGCCAAATAAAGCACAATATGATCATATTAATTGTCTATGGTCATCACGAATTGTTCTCGTATTTTTCTGGTCATCAGATTTATCAATTCTGGATCAACTGTGACGAGTTTTCAAAAGTTTTTGTCCATCTAGTCCACCGAGCAGAGTTCATTCCTCGCTTGCGGTCAGATGCAAATGAACCGATTTTAGCGTTAGGACCATGATGATTTGCGGCAGCTGTCCAACCTCCTCTGCCTAACACGTAAACACTTGAA